>CM017568.1:16909792-16978362 GCA_007844125.1 Sinonovacula constricta
GGTTTTTTCATTTCTTCTTTTTGTTTCGCTTAACGTTTATACTCATGTAAATGGTGGGGCTTTAATGTAACGCGAGGTATGTTCAGTTCGCCTCTAAATCACCTGACATAGTAATGAAAAAGAAAGAGGAAGTTCACAATAAGCCAGTCGAGTGAAGGACAGGAGTCCTCGATGTAGGAGTTTTACAGTGCTTGCAATAATGTGGTAATGCTAGATTACTTGGTGGAATATTTACGTCAGTTTGCTCTAACAGTGGCAGGTTTACATTAGGACGTTGTCACGTAAACATGCTGGAATATTGAAGGAGTCAATCAAGTCCCGGAAACTTCCAGGAAGTGCAGGAATAAGTACAAATATGGAGGAAGGATATATTTCCAAAACATGTCAACGACTTGTAGGCTAAAGGTAAGTTTGTCGTGCTTGTTCCCCCTTTCTAGATCCTGCTACAGATCTTTAAACTTTATAATCGCCAATAAGTCTTAATAATTCTTAATTGTTTGGGTACAACTTAATTTGCGATGTATCTAAACATAGTATATCTTAACATAGTACTAGAAATAGGCTTGCAAATAATGCAGAAGCTGATCATGCTGTTCGCTGTTGAAGATAGCTTATATAAGGCTACAGTTTTTGCATTGTAGCCGGATTTTCTTGTTCAACTTGTTGGGCAGGCTCAAAACTTTGCTTTAAAAGTACAGATCCAGATCATATAGGTACCACATGATCTGGATCTACAACATTTGACAAGGTTTGACACTATAATTCTAAATAGTTATAGCAAGAAAATGCAAGGTTGCTTTTGTGCAAACGAATGTTCCGGCTGAAGTTCAAATGTTCGTATTAAAAGCCTTTTTTGTTTAGCGTATGTACATTTACTAGCGGATGTAGGGGGAGGGCGCACCCACACCACCCCGCCCACGCAAAACAACAATAAATACATAACAAATAAATTTAAAAAAAAAACACGTAACAAAAACAAACAAAACACACACACAAACAAATCAAAAACGTACTTGAAATAAAAAAAAACGTTGAATTTTAGACAAAAGATTAAATAGTGCCAGTTTCATGTACGTGGCTATTGCAGTGTACGAGTTGCTCGCACTTTCGATATTCAAAAAATCCGTTGGAGAATGTCGGACCTATATACGCAAATGTACAATTATATAAAGTCCACCTTCAAATTCGTCATTTATGGTGTATAAAGTTTATTTTTATTACTCGTATCAATCGTTGTGAAAATAATTCAGACCCCCTACCCCCACCCACCGTCTTTGGTAAGATCCCGGATCCTAGTTTGAACACGAAATACTGAGAGAAAAAATAGAATAGAGTGGTGTTTTGATTTTTTTTTCACAGCTTCTTCACAAATTGCTTTTGTCAAGTTTATTTAAAAAAACAAACTTTGGTTAACAACAATAAACGTTGTAATAATAACATTTGACTATGTTTACTAATTTGTATGCAAGCGTACTGTCTTTCCAAAGACTTTATGATGAAAGAATTAAAAGCATTTCAGTCGTTCATGAAGGTGGTATCTGACGGTTTGGACGAGACCTTTTTTTCTCAAGCAACAAAATAAATTATTGCTACCTGAAAAGATCCCTCGAAATGTTGTTTATTGGTGCCCTACATGTATGTGAAAAGTATGACATAGCACCCCACTCGCTATGACGAACATGTATTTCCTATCTGAGCCACACTGCACAGTTAGCTATTTTTAAACTAAGAAAAATCACATGACCTCTTACCTTTGAGATCACCATACCATATCCTGGATCTGCTCTGATTGTTTGTGTTTTGCGCACCGACACCATTGTGGTTATATAGGCCACGTTTGGGTAATTATTGGTGGAGGAAGATCCCAGACTTATGTCTGGGTAGAACCACCAGCGTACCATATGTAAGCTGGAAAACCTTCCCACATGATAGTTCTTGCCCCGACCGGGACTCGAAGCCACGCGGTGAGTGGCTGAAGAATTACAAGGCAGCGACTCTAACCGCTTCTGCTCTGAAGTCGGCAGCCATTTTCGCAAAAATCCTTATTGCGTTTATTTATAGATTTAGAAAAAAACATTTAGAGCGATTTTGCACGATATGAACATTTGAGGTAATGCTCTAAGTTGTCTTTATTTAGACTTAAGCACGAGTGTGTGCAGAAATTTTGCACAAATTCCGAAAAAAGGGTTAGATTTCGTCACTTGTATTTAATTTAGGACATTGACGGATACCACCCTTAACTATTTTTGGTCCTTTAAAGCTCAACGGCCAGGTAAAGCTTTTATCTAAGCATGTTGGGATTGCGTCACGTGTATAAATAGTGACGCAATAGTTCGTAAGTGTGTGGAGTGCGGAACGTGCAAAAGTGCATTTCCTTCCACGTGAATGCCTTTAGCTGAGCCGAATACGCACCTTTTCACTCGAAACACCTCGGCCATTTTTCGAATAAGCTTCGACAATGTACACATTGGCAACTTCTGAAAGAGATACGAGTTATTGTCCTTTTTGACGTCGTTCGCCTTGGAGTTATGAAAATTACAGCATTGTTATTTCAAGATGGATACAAACTCGACGTTGCACTTAAAGGCATCTCGAAAGGAATGTGGTATCCCACTGAGCCAGGCCCCCACATGCTATGACCAGACCTGCTAATTGCTGGTCATCACTGCAGGGAGTCTTTAGCCAACATAGTACTAATCTGTCACAGTAAAACCTCTGATGGGTTAATGCAAAACTAAATTACCTTCTAGTAAGGATGTGAGACAGTAGGCTAGTTTTACACAAAGCCATAAACATTAATGTTAGTGATAATGTGGGTTGTTTACTATATGATCCCTTACAAATTCTTTATTGCATTAATTACTAGGTGTCAATTTTGTAACTGCAAGATTATGTACTTATTTCATAGCTAAATATTTGATTTTGAAAATACATGAGAGATACAAGTTTTGGTATTCAAAATGACTTAAAATGAGTCTGAAGGACATTATTCTGACAATGAATGACTTTTTAAATTGCTTTTGTTAGAAACATTTCGTTACATTTTACAAATCAAAATAAAATGTAACTTAAAATATATATGAGAACTAAAAGAATGAAAGAAATAACAAAATGTATAAGAAATAACAAAATCAACCAACAAAGTAAGAAAGAAAACAAATAAAGATTTATATATATATATATATATATATATATATATATATATATATATATATATATATATATATATATATATATATATATATATATATGTATGTATATAGGATTGCGTAATTGGTATATTCACAACTGTTTCCTTTACAAACTGTGAATGACTATGTTCAACCCCCAGATATAGCATACATACACTTGGATCTTGAACAATACCTGTGTGACAGACACATCGTTACAGACTGTGGCAGCCTGGCTTATCAGAAAACAGATGCCCTCACATGCTGGGTGGGGCAATAAATGGAGGGGGGGGGGTCACTTATATAAGGGTTTTGAGATGCCTTTAAATCTGTTTATTTTATCTCCGTTAAGTTTTGGAATTCCTATAGCCACTTACAAATTTCTCTCGTCAACGGAAATGCCGAAATCTGCGATTTGTACATATTGCCGATGATCATCATTGACACCGCTTTAGAGAGCGGTTCCTCTTATGACATTAGATTTTTTTATGGCGACAGTAGTGTAGTAAGCAATATGAGGAAATCGCAGCTGTTCGGTGAGACTTTTTACAGAGATCAACAATAGCAAGACACTAGTATCCTACTTATGACGGCGTAGCTTGTAACAATTTAAAAAATAGCACGCATGAATATGAATTCGCAGCCATTCGGCGAGGTCTTGTTTAACAAAAGAAACCGCGTATGTCGATGTTAAAATGCAGCTTGTAATTACCGATGTAGCAGACAACAAAGAGGAACGTTGTTTTGAACTCACTGGGTGACGTTCGCCTTACTTAATTAACCGTCTACGTAATTCGAATGTTTTGAATTGGCCATTCCTGTATTTATTATTCCTGTATTTATTGTCTTTTTGAGTTAGTGTGAATTGCATTCTTAACAGATCGACAAAATTCCAGAATCTCCGTAAATAGGTTAATAGTTAATGGATTCCTTGTCCAGATTGTTAATTGATCAATAGTATGGCGCACATGGGAGGATAAGCGAAACACAAATAACAAACTAATGCTAACAGAATTAAAAACTTAGAACAAATTTGATAACGAATTAACGATTGCTCGCCTTTTGTGAAAGTTTGCACCATTTATGGAATAAATTCAAATTGAAAATTAAAGTTTATCTTATTCCATGTAAATAAATTTTCTGCTGACAATAGCAAAAGTAACTAAATACCCTACTACCTATACATTTCTGGGAGTTATTCATAAGAAGCACCATCGCCTGACTCAGTTTATGTATAAAATAATATTTTAAATTATTGTCTATAATGTATAAGTTATACTGATTTATAATTGTATAATGACAGTCGGTGCATTCAGAGTACCTATAATTTCTGCGGGGAAAAACCCGGATAAATAAAGAAACTGCTGTGGTGAATTTGAACGGCTAGAATATATGAAAGCAATTACGTGCATTATTCTGCAGAAGTTACCCCAAACCAAACTTTAGTTTCTAATTTAAGGTCAGACGTCGCTAATACGGCCGTGGTAGTGTCCGTGCGATATATTTTGTATTACTACAACAACCAACGACACATATAAGACTCTGAAACCTTGCCAGCCAAATAGCAGATAATCTAAGGTACTCCGGGTTAAAATAAAAGCGGTAAGGAAAACAAATAAGCTCCCATTCTATCACAAAATCTATTTTTAAGGCACAAAAGTATTTTGCTTGCATGAAAATCTATAACAAAACAGTAGGCAAGTATGTATTCATCAGGTGAATAATTGTGCTGTTTATGGCGGACGTATAGTAATTATGACGCATATCAGCGCATACGTAGTTTGAGAATATACATGTACTAACTGAGGTAATGTTATAAACAAGCTTTAGTTGAACTAAAGCATAAGTTTATCCAACAAATATTGACAAATTCACCAGAAGATGGTTATGATGTGGTTAAATGTATGAGCTATTGACGAACTGTTGCGTAGATCTACCACCCTTCAATAAGGACAACAAATCGGAAAATAATACATTTATTTATCAGTCTTCTGTGAATGAATAATTCACACTCGCCATCTTTTGCTTACAGAAGAATCAGGATATTGAATTCGTCCACGCATTTTCAATTAAAGCTGGCCTATATCAAATGTATGTAACACTATCTTTTCCCTGTTTTGGGAAATTTCGGCTTAATATCTGCATACACTTGAACTTTAATATAAAAAGGCGAGTTTTGACATTATCTGAATTATTAAACAGTAAAATATGTTGCTACAGATTCCATTCCTTCCAATCTATAAATAATCACTGTATGGATTTCCGCACAAACACCGACGTCAGCGCAGAATACCCGGACGATAATAATACGTAATCTTTAATCGTAATAATTAGGGGTCACGTGGTTTTCTTAGTTTAAATATAGCTAAATGTGCAGCGTGTCTCTGACAGGAAATACACGTCGGCAGTGTCTGATAGGGTTACAATATACCCAACTTTTCACAAAAATGCATATAAAAAAGCAGCATTTTGTGGGATCTTTCCAGGCAACTGTAATTTATTTGCTTGTTTGAGTAGAAATAGGATTGCTCCAGACGGATACCACCTTTAAGCGGGTACCAGCCCTTATAAAATGGTTCTTAAAATAGCAACTATCATTCGCGTACCGAGACGATTCACCCTCAATGAAATCATGTTTGCGTGTTAAATGACATCTCCCACTCAAATTAAGAATATCAATTAAAATCCTTAGGGAGACATTTCAAGTAAAGCTGACTTGTTTGCATTTTCTGTCTGAGGTCAAAGTAATAAATAGCTTCTTCAAACATGAACTTGTCGGGAACTGCTTCTTACAATAACATGTTTTTGTTATTTTTTGTGCTGTTGTTGTTTTCTCGATTTTTCTAAACACCAACATTCAGAAAAACGATTAGGGCAGTATAATGTCGATACCTTACATCATTAAAGCCTCTTTTTGAATCAAATAGGCATGTTTGTGACTGCCGGTTAGTGCCCAGTTTCTTCGAAAAAGTTCAGCTGATTGCAGTTAGTTGTAAAAGAAATCCAATTTATAAAACTTTCAGCCGGAAATACAAATAACAGATTTGATAATAAAAATAAGGGGAAAAAACAAATGCAAAGTTTACGAAAAATATTATATTTTCATCCTCCAGTTTTTAAGTTTAACCAGGCCAATATTTGTTTGTTTATTGGGTTTATCGTCCCACCAACAGTATTTCAGTCGGGGACAGTGTCCACTTCAAGCAGATATAGAGCTGCCTTCACTGTGTTTAGCAAGCCGTGAACACTTGTCATGACACCCAGTCAAATTATCCTGACACCGGGCCAACCAGTCGTGGAACTGACCTTATATTTGATTGAGCGTTAGCAAGGTAGCTCTATATGACTACCATTTTTAAGGACCGATGCTCTACCGATTGCGCTACCAGGTCCGGTGCTCAAGGAAAATGTTGACAAACGCTTGAATATAAAAAAAAAACTTGCATAGGTTTCGTTCAGTTAACTTTTGGCCTCTTCATTTCAAATGCTAAACATTATCTATCATAAACATTATCTTATCGTCGCCTCGACTTAGAAAGGGAAATAAAGCGATGCATACGCTGGTAAACATTATTACTAGAGTTCCGTCCCTTTAATGATCGTCAATCCTGTTCTTTACAGGCACATAAGAAAAAAGCGTAAAGTTTTAACAGTACAGTAATGCTATTTTGCTAGGTAACAAACGCTATAGCAACGCCATATTTCTATATTCAATTTAATGGCTACAGCATCGTCATATTACTAGTTTAACTACAATAGCTACAGCACCGTCATATTACTATGTTCAAATACAACAACTACTTCACCGTGATATTACTTTATTTAACTACAATAGCTTCTTCATCGTCATATAGCTATATTCAATTACAAAAGCTATATTACCGTTATATTACTTTATTCAACTACAATAGCTACAGCACCGTCATATTACTACGTTTAACTACAATAGCTACAGCACTGTTATATTACTATAGTCAACTACAATAGCTACATCATCGTCATATTACTACGTTTAACTACAAAAGCTTCAGCACCGTCATATTACTATGTCCAAGTACAATAGCTACAGCACCGTCATATTACTATATTCAACTACAATAGCTACAGCACCGTCATATTACTACGTTTAACTACAAAAGCTACATCGCCGTTATATTACTATATTCAACTACAATAGCTATAACACCGTCATATTACTATATTCAACTACAATAGCTACAACACAGTCATATTACTATATTCAACTACAATAGCTACAGCACCGTCATATTACGACGTTTAACTACAATAGCTACAGCACCGTTATATTACTATGTCCAAGTACAATAGCTACAACACCGTCATATTACTATATTCAACTACAATAGCTACAACACAGTCATATTACTATATTCAATTACAATAGCTACGGCACCGTTATATTACTATATTCAACAACGAAAGCTACAGCTCCGTTATATTACTATATACAACTACAAAAGCTACAGCTCCATCATATTTCTATACTAAACTACAAAAGCTACAACTCCGTTATATTACTATATTCAACTACAAAAGCTACAGCTCCGTTATATTACTATATTCAACTACAAAAGCTACAATTCCGTTATATTACTATATTAAACTACAAAAGCTACAGCTCCATCATATTTCTATATTCAACTACAAAAGATACAGCTCCGTTATATTACTATATTTAACTACAAAAGCTACAGCTCCGTTATATTACTATATTCAACTACAAAAGCTACAGCTTCGTTATATGACTATATTCAACTACAATAGCTACAGCACCGTCATATTACTATATTCAACTACAAAAGCTACATCACCGTTATATTACTATATTCAACTACAAAAGCTACAGCTCCGTTATATTACTATATTCAACTACAAAAGCTACAGCTCCGTTATATTACTATATTCAACTACAAAAGCTACAGCTCCGTTATATTACTATATTCAACTACAAAAGCTACAGCTCCGTTATATTACTATATTCAACTACAAAAGCTACAGCTCCGTTATATTACTATATATATAACTTATCCGAATCACTTTGCACAGTAAGCTATTTTTAAACCAAGAAAACAATGTAATCACTTATATTTGAGGTAACGTTACATGTCCATCCGGGCTATAAGCTCTGACGTCGATTTTAGCCGAAGTCACCATCCGGCTTATTTGTGGATTTGGAAATAATAGACATTTACAGCGTTTTATTCATGATTTGTACTACTCTAACAATTATGGGATGGGATGGGATGGGATGAGATGGGATGAGATTTGCCGGCAATTCTGCCGATACTGTGCAGCGACATTTCTATCATTATAGCACAGGGGCACTTATGAGGTGCCCAGGTATTGAACCCGGCCGGTCCATTATAATGACATCGACGAGTCAGGCGTAAAGCTGTCCCCTTAGTCCCGAGCGTTATGAGGGAAGCCACTACTACCAACTTTAAAGTCTTATGTTTGACCCGGTCGGGGTTTGAACCCGCGACGTCCCGATCCGCAAGCCGATGCTCTACCACCTGAGCTATTGCGGCCGGTAACAATTATGATAATCTCACAAACAGCCTTAACTTTAACTTAAGTTTTAATTGTTGCATAAATGATGCACAATTTCCCAGAACAGGTGGAATAAGTTGTTACTTGTACTAGATATAAACAAACTGTAGGATACTGCCTTTAATAGCCACTATTTTCTCACAATATCATATCATTATGTAACAATACATAGGGCACATTGCCTCCATCATTATTTAGTTATAGTGATTCTTTTTTTGTGTTCTGACAAGGCCTTCTTCTTGCTTTGGTATACTAAATAAAAGCATGGTATTTTTTATATTTTATTTTATTTCTTCTTATTATTTTTTATGAAGAAGCAGATAAAGGAATAATAACAAGTTTCTGTAAGAATTCAAAATATATTTAATTTAAACTAATACTAAACGAATGTTAAAATCTTTAACTTAAATTTTAAAAATGACAGTTGTTAAAAGTTGTTATGAAACAAACAATAATATTGCAAATTGTCATGCTTTAATTAGCCACCTTATTTAATGATTGGGGGTAAAATATAATATGCCATATTCTATTGCATAAAGCAATGGTATGGAAGGGGATATTCGCAAATATTACTGTCTAATTTGTAAATTGCAACACTGCATATGCGTAATTGTTCTATTTGTTTGCATATGTTTTTACATGTATCTAATTCACATTTCTCCTATACAATTTGGAAATTTTAAATCTCAAGTCACGGTTATCAAGTCACAAATTACTAATGTACAAGTTAAGAATCGACAACATTCAGACGCTACCACATAAATATAGACGTCACTTAGCTAAAAATAGAACGGAATATCATATGTTAAAATAGAATGGAATCAGAAATGAGTCTTCAAAGGAGATACAATACACAGCCAACTTTATTTGGCGTCAAATTGAACCCGTAATCTTTTGCCAGAAGTAGCTTCGCATTCAGATTTGTTTACAATGCATTGGAATTTAACTACATAAACAGAGGTATGTGGTGTAGTGAGCATGCTTTCCCCAGAGTAAGGTGACAATGTAGCTCAGTTGCTAGAGCACCTACCTCAAGAGCAGAAGGTCTTTGGTTCGACCTTCGCCCTCGGTAATGGGATTTTCCCAGCTTTTAGTGGCGTCAGATAAGGTTCTTCAGAGAACCCTGTGGAGCAGAGGAACAGGCTAGGTTCTGTTGGTTCTGTTGATGCCTTATGCAATGTACATTCTATATTAGGGATTTGCGCCTCTAGATTAGTAACTTGTAAATTAGATTCTAGAAATGTTAAATACATTCGTGATTTTCGCCCCGCGATTTGTAACTTGTAATTTGTATATGCGGGAAATGTGAAATTGTTCAAATGTGAACATTTTCATGTGATATATAGAGGATCTGACACGAGTTGTTATTTAATACAAACATTTATTAAACGAGTTCAGGCAAAATGATATTAAACGAGCCGAAAGACGTCTGACTAACCACAGCACCCGGAAACATTTAGTTAAAAAACTGTCCGAAAATAACATCCCGGCAAATCAGATTATGCAGATAACAGGACACCGCAAAATTCAACCAATTAATAACTGCCACCATATTAGCGATAATCAACACAAAATGATACCGAACATCCGCACAAAGTCTAACTGTTCTCACCAGCATGTAAATCAAGACACGAATGTCCACAACGCGATGGTAACGTCAATGGATTCCGCAACAAAGAACTCAAACATAACCGTCCACGGTGGCTTTAACAGCATCTTCGCAGAAAACATTTTTTTTTTTTGGTGGAACTTTCAATATTAACATTCAGCCGCCTATGACACAATCAAATGTAAATTCTACTGACGAGTCTGCAAGTCCACCACTAGTCTAGAGTTCCTTCCCCTTTCACTACGTTATCGGGTCAGGGACAGGCTAAAAATGGCGACCGCCAATGTAAGTTTACAGACACATTTAGCGAAGCACGAGTTATAATTTATCGCTGTGCCATTCGAAAGATGTTTTTATTATGATCATAACTTAGTTCATATAAGCGATTACAATAAGTAATTTTAAATGGTACATTACCTGTTTCTAGAAATTTGTTAGTAGAATAGTGTCGATGTTTTTACAATAATGTCTTTACAATACTTAATTATAGAGTCTTAACTTCTTGGCACACTTGCAAAGGTTATAACACCAAACATTATCATTTTCCAATACAGCGGAGGCCGCCATTGTTAGCATCAGCCATACGTACTATTGCGTAGGATAGTACGCTGGAAATAAGACTAGTCCACCACATAAGAAACGAAAAAGAATTATCTCCACTTCGACACTGACAGCGATGAGAATTAAATTTGAATAGTGACCTTCACACTAACCGTTTTGTAAACTTTCTGGGTCACGCACTTTCACGTGTTTACTGTTGTAAATTATCTAGCTGAAATAGTCGATAAAACATATGACAATGATATGTTATTTTTGTTGTATTTTAATGTTAAAATTTGTCAAAAGGTTGCCTTTACTCTCAATTTAAGACAATAAAATGGAACTATTTTGTATAGCGCAACTATGAACTCAAACGGTCTTTGATGCGGTCTTTGGTTAAATGACGTCACAATATCGTTCTAATTTTTGAACCGGCTACACGGTTATTTGTTTCTAGTAAAAGAGGACGAAAATCATGTGATAAAAAGAATCTGACACTCGTTGCTATTTAATACAAACATTTATTAAACTCGTCCAGGCAAAATGATATTAAACTTGCCAAAGTATCAATGGCGACGCAAAGCATCAATGGCGGCGCAAAGTATCAATGGGCGACGCAAAGTATCAATGGCGACGCAAAGTAGTAAGGGCTCTGAACGCCCACAAAGTAGACCCGCTTTCCCCATTCAGTGAGCATGCCCTTATAGGTTACACGACACTAAATGAATTTGTTCTTTACTCTATTGTAACGTCACAACATTGCAAGCAATTTAACTGCAAACACTTTCTTTAGCAAACCCGAAACGATATATTGTGAGAAAAACGAGTGCATTGTCTAATTAACAGGGCCTTTGCAAAGGAAAGGTATGTGTTATGTAGGTTATCCTCCCATGAAAACTTGCATTCTAATTTTTGCATACCCGCACATTTTTAATGAAATGATCACATCCGGTCTAAATGGATCAGTCCATTTTTGAGCATAGGAGTGCAGTTATTTTGAATTTTCATAATTCTACATGTTTCAGCTTTGTTTTGCACCAAATAGCATGAGATGATCTTAATGTTAGCAAAAATTGCCACAAAACGAAAGAACACACCTTATAAAAAAAAAATATATATGTCGGGGGTACTACTTCCGGTTCACATTTACACTTACCACCTCTTATATATGTATCTCACTTCGGTACAATTCGATGGCACATATACAACCTGTTCCAGTCTAGGAAAAAATTGTAAACATTGTCATAAATTAGAAGACAAATACCTATTTTGTATTAGAATGTCCGTTACATACATAATTGAGAATCATTTACATATACCTTGAAATTTCTTTAATTATTTTCTGTTACAAGTGAACAAGTATATTTGAAACTCGCTGACTATAGTTTAAAGCATAGGAGCGAAAGACAACTAACATCAACATTTTTAATAAAATTGCTATGTTCTTATTTTGTTTAACATGTACATTTATTTGTATGCACTATAGTTATACCCTTACCAATACATATGGCTTTCCTAATCGTATCATGAGTTGAAAATGTATTTCAAATAACTACTTCAGTATTACACCTGTGTGTAATAAACCTGAAACATTGTTAAACCGCCTTACCATTGACAATTACGTATGTTTACATGCTTGTGTATGCATAGGCCTCTGGCCCGATATACAAATACAGATCTACGTTCAAAGAAATGTTATCATTTATAACATTCATTGCGATGTTATATAACACTAAGCTTAAAGGTGAATCAAGATCCAATTCAACTTTCTCGCAGTAAATATTACATACAATATATAGTAAGGAACGCTAACTTTGACGTAAGCAGTCAACAGAAAAATATTATTGTAAAAGCTTAATATATTGTTAAGCTTACATGTGTGCGTTTTCACAACGCTACCCTTTTACCTGGTCGGTTGTTAATTGTGTGTTCAATGCACTTTCCCAGGATTGCGGTTTAATGAATGCGACTTAAGATTTTTTTTTAAATCTGAAGACATATTGAAAGAAAATAAAGTATTATATGATATCAAATTTAATATATGACGTTAGCTATACATAACAGGGACTATTCTCGAAATATAAAATATTGTATAAGGACAATATTACTTTACACTTGAGTGTGTAACGCTAAGGCTAATCGTTTTTATGGTGAGATGGCAAAGTGGGGCTAGAAAAGGTGTAAAATTGGAAAAGTGGGAATGAAAAAAGATGTAAAGTTAACAAAGTGTATATAGAACAGGCCGTAATGTCGGTAAAGAAGGAAAACTCATTTGCTTAGGCAATTAGTACCTTCGGTTAAACACGAAACAATATTCGAGCATAAACATGTAAAATGCATGACAGTTTTTTGCCAGGTCATCCTCTTTTTTATCTAATATCTACTCCTCAATAGCCATTTTACAACTGCTTTCCAGACATCGGCCTAGTTGGAGTTGCTTTGCTTTTTACATTAGGCTGTATGTTGGGAAAAAAAGTAAGTACTACGCCCGATAGTAAAAACGCCAACACCAAGAAATATGTCGTCTATTATTTCTTCTATTATTTGCTAATTTCGAGAACCTATCAAGGTTTCTTTCATCGCGTGTTTATAAACATGTAAAACAAATTGTTTTAATTTTCATTCCATGGACAAAAATATGTACATTACACACATCGTCAACACGAAAAAAACATTTCGATTTTGAATATTAACCCCCCTGTCGAGGAGGGGAGTCTCGGTTAGGTGAGAACTTTCAAAAGGGGAGGTCTTCTTGCTGTTCTACCGGACAATTTTAAGGGACCTAAAGGGTTGATGTCGCCAGTATGACTGTTTTTTGTGGATGCAATGTATTTTTAACAATATACAAAAAGTCATGTTAACCCAAGCCTGTACTTCTGAAGCCGTTTGTTTGTTGCTTCTGTCTTGATTGCAGTTATTATTTCCAGACATGTTTTTCTTTAAAAGTTATTTTGACTTCTTCCAATCTAAAACCAAAGACCAGATGAACAAGTTAAACAATCTTTTTTCACCATTGGTCCATTTAAGAAATCGTTCTGTTATAACAAATTTTCATATTTTTGTTTTCTGTTTAATTTGAAGTGCTCATTTATATATTGTCACCATATCCGGGATGGGAAACGCCTCTTGTTTACGCGATCCACACATTTTGCGGTCGGTCTCGGTGAAAGAAAAAAGACATTAGAGGCCGTACAGAAACGGAATTCGAAATATAAAAATATTGAGAAAAAAACACCTTTCATTGATGTTAGAGTGGGGATTTAAAATAAATGTAGCTGTTTGTTTTGTGGGAATGTTTGGTGTGTATTGTTTAGTGCATATATTGCAGTTATTATTTAAAGTATGTTTCTTGATTTATTGTCTGAACCTTATTATTTAAGCAATTATTCAATGAATTTCTTATACTTAAAATTTACATTTCACAATCAACGTTTTTTTTTCTTAATTTTCGGAAATTTAGATAAATCATACTACAACTCTACATAAATTTTCGAACACAGTTAGATTGAGAACATAAAACTAACAATTGGGTATTTGTCTGTTAAATGCCAAGATCGAGAGGATCAACATGTCCGCACTAGTTTCAAAATATATATGATTGAGAGTATCAAATTCTCTGCAATCGATATCCGGCGGTTTAAGATTGAAACAGATTTAAAAATTAGGTGGAGTGTCGGTTACATGTACGGGAGGCCCAGGTTCGGTCCTGGCCCGCGACATACCAAAAATACGTAAAACGGTTGTGGTATAACTCTCTTGCTAACGCTCAAGCAAATATAAGGGTAGATCCACGGCTGGTTAGCCCGGTGTCGGGATAATGTGACTGGGTGTGATATCAGATGTTCACGGCATGCTATACACAGTGAAGGCAGCGCTATATCTGTTTTAAGTGGACATCATCTTCAGAAAACTGAAATATTGTTGGTAGGACGATAAACCCTATAAACAAAAACGTGACTGTACCTTTAAACCACGGACAAGGAAGTATTGGCCATAAGGTGTAATTCATATAAACCACATCCTCTTGTGTTCTTTGTGGTGTATACATATGAAAATAGAACGTTCGTCATGCTTTAAAAAATGAAGTCATTTTAAAACTGTGTTAACATATTTGAAATCACGCCTACGTAAAATTTCTAAATGGAATAGAGTTTAGTTGTTGATGGTTGTTTATGGTCATTTTGGGCATAGATAGCATTTGTTACAAATAAGGTCATCATCATCACCATCATCATCATCATTATCAACAGCAGTAGTATCCTCCTCATCATCAACATCTCTTCATCATCATCATCATCATCATCATCATCATGACCATCTTCGCCATCATCATTACCAATATCATCAGCGGCATGTCATCATCATCGGCAAGAACTGACTATTACATATAAGTTTATCTCGATCCATATGTTTATCTTTGTAAAACTTGATAGTGATATACGTGTATTATAAATTCACCTAACACATAAATCAGCATTATCCTCGTTCTTAAAGGTGGTATTCGACAGTTTGGACCAAAATTTATTTTCTCAAATAACCAAATAAGTCATTGTTGTCTGAAAAGTTTCTGCAAACTGCTGTTCCTTGATATCCTAGATCGTCGTGAACAATCAATTACAAATCAGTACTGGTCATTGCAAACATGTATTTCTTATCCGAGCCACGCTGAAGAGATAGCTATTTTTGAACGGAGAAAACCACGTGACCACTTACTTTTGATAGCACGTTATATAGTCCTCCGGGTAATCCGCTCTGACGTCGATATCTATTTTTAGCAGAGACCACTATAGCTCTTTTCATGCAGTTGGAAAGAATACTTAAAGTGATTTGTTTCGTGATTAGTTCTGTAAAACAGTGCAGTTAGTGTTCAAAATCGTATTTATTAAGACTAAGGTATGGGTTTATACAAAAATGATGCCCACATTCCCTAAAGCAGCGGCTCGATACTGTTATATGTAATTTATATAGGCAAACTGTTGGATACCATTTTTAAAGTCAATTACAGCTTCGGAATGTACATTTTTCTGTCGCCAAGTACTATGTGTATTACTACATGTTCTTGTAGTGCGAATGTTTAAATGCTCAAAACGATTGACATATAATGTTTTTTCTTCTTACTAACCCAAAAATATATCTATAACTAAAACCGTATTTTCGCTTTCGCCGCCATTGTCGAAATTCCATCGGGTATTTCCGTTAATCACGCTGAAAGTAAACGGTGTCCGACCCGAGGTGAATTATAAATTAGTGCTGTTCCATCCTACAAGTTAATGATCTTCGTTTTCTTTAAGGGTCACGGACGAAAGTAATTGCGGGTCACAAGATGTATAGGACAGAGTCTATTAAGACGTTTCTATAGAAAAGAGCAGCCGTAACGAGCGCAACGTGTGCAGGCTTCTATTTTCTATGGAAACGTCTTATAGATTCTATCCGACTTAGAAGTCCCCGCCTCACTTCTACCTCTTCTATCAGAATGACATGTAATCCGCCCATAAAACTTTCAATCAAACTGTCAATCGTCTTGACGTGTTCAAACTTGACGTCAAGAGGGGAGGAGTCAGGCAAGAATGCGTGGTTTGTAGCACATGCGCAGTTGGAAATGAAACCATTTAGTAAAATAGTTCGATCTATTTTGTCCATTGCAATATAGAAAAAAGAAAGGAGTTCTGTTAAAATAGATTGCTGTGGAATTTGAATTTTCATAGCTTCTCATTGGCTACAAATGTAGGGCGACTTCTAAAATACGAACGCATACGTAACTTTGGTAAATCCGACCAGTAAGTTAAACCGTCTACCTTCTTTCGCATTCGCATCATCGGCCTTTTCCGTAAACGTTCGATTTCTGAAAGTATAATAGCTGAGGTGTTCCGAATGCCTTTTCGGGATTTCCGCAAACATGACCAGGTATTGCTTATAATCTCTATACCGTCCTATCCCATTTTTTATTTAATTCTCTTTTTATTGGCTTCTTCATTCTTACCTTTTATTTCACGTGTTCTGTATCTATTTTTTACTCTACCTTCAATATTTACCCAAAGTATATCTTGTGAAAAACCGGCCGCAATAGCTCAATTTGTAGAGCGTCGGCTTGCGGATCGGGAGGTCGCGGGTTCAAAGACTTTAAAGTTGGTACTAGTGACTTCCCTACTAATGTTCAGGGCTAAGGGGACAGCATTACGCCTGACTAGTCGATGTCAGTACAATGGACCGGCCGGGTTCAGTCCCTAGGCACCTCATAAGTGCCCCTGTGCTATAATGAAAGAAATATCGCTGCAGAGTATCGGCAAAAATGCCGACAAATCCCAAATCCCTATCTTGTGAAATATTTCTTTCAATCCTTTATCCCGCTTTCTTATAACGCGATTTCACATTTCTTCTGTGTTTATATCTTTCATGCTTTCTTTTTCGTAGCTTTATCTTCCATTCTGCATCGCATGTTATTATTCTTTTTTTCCTCCTTTCATTGTCACGTATTCCTCAGTCGTTTCCAGGTTGGTTTATTTAACTCAGTTTCGTTTCTCTTTTCCTCTCACGTATTCTTATTTTCTGTTTCCTGTGCTTATTTCAACATTTCAACAATTTCTTGGTCTTTTTATTCGTCATGTGTATTCCTTTTTTTCCTCTTGACGTGTTGTCCTCTCTCTCCATCATCACGTCTTTTTTATGCTTTCTATTACTTCAATTTTAATAATTTTCCCTAGTCTTCCTCTTGATCTCTTTCTCAATCTCCTTTCTCCGTTTACTCTTTCTACAACACGTGTTCGTCTTCATGCTCCATTTTACAGAAACGCTCCTTGTCGTTGCATTGGTCTCTTAAATCTCAGACGTAGTTATCCCTATAATTCATTGCATTGTCAGTGTCTTTCACGTCTTTTCAATGTGAGAAACTCCACGGAATAGGTCTATATATTCCATGACAGGTCATGACTACTCTATATTTTGTTTGATCACGTAGAACTAACAACATAGTGCATTTCTGAAGCTTCGATTATCTTTTCTGGGTTTAATTTAGTGACTTTTATTTCAGACATCGACGCAGAAATGTTTATGTTATGTTAAGGCATCCACTGGAATAAGGTGAGACATCTACATACTTAACGATTTAGGTAATTTCGATTTGATTACCTTTTAAGCTTACAGCCAGTACTTCAGCTATTTTGTGTAATTTTATTTAAGTTTTTGGGTTGTTGTTTTGTTTGTCTGTTTGTTGTTACATCAAACCGACACAATTATGATCATATTGGCGACGTCTAGTTATTGGTGGAGCAAAATATACGGCTGAGTTGAACCACCGGCGCACCGCAGGTTAGCCGGAAATCCTCCCAACTCCCCGACAGGGACTCGTACATTCATTGTAAGGGGCTGAGGAGTTACAAGTCGGCGACTCTAAGCGTTCGGCCACGGGCGCCGCAAAAACCCGTACTTAATTATTTGCTCTTTTCTAGCAACTCCGTGTATACATAGGTAACAACGATTTATTGAGCGGCAGGTGTTGTTGTTGTTTTTGGTTATTCATGAAAAGCGATAAAAAATGTGTCCCTTGTTCATAAAGAAAGTCAACGATCCCAAGTAATAAGTAATCTGCAGATGCAATCGGAACACCCCGGACATTTATTTCCCCGGATATATCCGAGTATTTATAAATGCAGTGTCTGGGATAAAGTGCGAAAACCTACTTTCCGACACTTACAGAGTAAAATCTACAGTTTGCGTGAGTTTGACAAAATTTATAAATCTGTATGGTAAATTGGGATCGTAATTGGTGCGTACAAGATTATAACAAAATTCAAGACATTTTGATTATGTTCGTAATTGTGCATCACATGCCATATCAGCATGGCAATATAAAATTTCAAAGAGTTGTGTCCAATGTGTGTCTGTGTGCGTGCGCACCTGCATGCATGCGAGCGTGTGTGTGTTTGATAGAGTGAGGGGTGAGTGGGTTATAAGTTAAAAATGTCATCGGATTGCCGCGAAACTCTTCGTAACTCATCGGGTGATTCCGTCGTCTGTCGTGATAACGTATTTTACGAATTCTGTATAAATAATTGAGCCTGTACTTTATACCCACTTTCGTGTATTGTTGGTGGAGCAAGACATCACTTTCTTACACTGCCAGTTCATTACATGTACCTCTGTCACAAGTCCAGGATACTGTAGGCCAAATGATTGAATATTACAAATATTGTACAACCGTATGACAAAAAAAAAGAACATTTCCCTTGACTTTATAAGAGGGAACCTGCGGCAACTATTTCAGACAAAAAAAAAAACAACAACACAAAAGTCAATGTATACAAAATTGTCCCTCGACCAGATATTAAATATATTGCTTATTTGTATGGAGTCGTTTACATCAAATCTCAGACGCTCTGTCTTGAACAAGTGCAACGAAGAGCCGTACTTTTGTGTCTGTCATTGCTATTAAAACAGAAGCGCTGCCATCTTTTGTTTTGTTTTTGAAATTCATAAAAGCGACCAATCATGATCATCATAGCGATGTCCAGCTACTTTGGAGAAGGAAGACCCCCAAAGGTATCTGGGTAGAACCACCGACGCACTGCAGGTCAGCTGGAAGACCTTCCCACATTAAGTCCTTCGACCCTAACTGATTGAAAGAATGATATAACCATGTAGATGAAGACTATCATGCTAGGTTAAAAGTCGTTTAGGAATTGAAGTTTAGTCATTTATAAGAAAAAAAAAATCATTTCAGCGTGTGAAATATAAAGTGGATAAAAAGATTAATTAATTGATGTCAGTTTGTACTTTATTCAGTTGTGGAGTACATTTTCGATAATTTGTGTTGTTCGTTGCATTCGCGTACTTATCTACATTGAGTAAAGCAAAAATGTTATTCCATTTTTTTTTTCAATGACGGAAAGTATTCAGACCAAAATAAAAAAAAACTTTGATTTAAACACCAAGTGAACATTAAACATGAACCTCCAAAGTCATAATAAATCAACTTATCTTTGTTATTATTACATTCATGACCGTGATGATGATGATGATGATGATGATGATGATGATGATGATGATGATGATGATGATGATGATGATGATTGTTTTAGGGAAGGATGTCGACGAACCTCAGATGGACTGTGTGTCAACCGATAGGATATCCTGACGTCACGGTTCGCCCTACCACTTTAGGTAAGTTTTTTTGTTGTTGTTTTTTAACTGTAAGAATCTCCTTTGACTTTGTATCAAATTTTTAAGTAAATTGATGTTTTGATTGATTCTTTTTCAAGTTGGTCAAATTGCTAAACTAAAAAAAAAAAACTTATCAAAAGGCTTTCATCTCCAACACACCAAGATAAGAGCATGCTGGGATATCACAGTGGGAAGAGTTATAAGCCATATAGAGTGTGTACTGTATGCTGGAATGTCAGAGTGGCTAAGGGGGATGCCATACACTTTTAAAGGCACTGAAAATGTTCTTATTAGAGTATCTTACCACGACTAAAGAAAACAACCCACTGTAATTCCAGTGTGAAGCCAAAATAAGGCCACATTCCAATTTCCAGTACCTTTCAGGTGCTGTGTCATACCTACTGCACAGACCAGCAGACAATAACTGAAAACTCTCATCCCTATAATCCTTAACCTACTGAGGCCATCAGCTGTGCTTACAATTTAGGTATTAGTCACGTAATTAACAGCAGGAGTGCCTTGATGACCTTGCATGTCACTGAAACTTAGTCTATTCTCAAGACAGTATAGTGGACGAAATATTACCAGCTAATAACTGCTGTGTCCTATATCCAGTGTATGGCAACACTTGTTCAGACTAGTATCCTAGTTTGGGCCGAAAAGTATTTTAAGTTTGAACAGCAAACAGACCGAGACAGAATGTAACTTAAGTATAAAGGCCGCGAGTAGAGGACATACTGAAAGCTTACGTTCAGAAGAGCAAAAAGTTACTAGGAGATATTCCAACAAGTGTACACAAACCTTGCAGATATATCGTGTATAAAACAGTGAGTTCAAGATACACGTTGAGTAAGTTTCTCGACATAATCTCTTTAAGGTTCATCTACGTTTATTTCTTTACAAAAATGCTGTGGATTTAAGAGTTAAAACATTTTATTGAAACATAAACGTCTTCTTATTTACAAAGTAAATGGCTATATATTTATGACCATGCTTAATGAAAAATATATCAAATATACCCGTTTCTATAGCCAGTTTGAAGTTTCTAAAAGTGTCAATTGTTTCCTTCAGATTTAGTTTATCCTTGTTTTTTTATGTATAGATACTTATATAACAGCCTCTTGCGTCAAACAGTTAAATCCGTTTCTATTTTTAGCAAAATACCCCAGCACTTGGAGCAAGGATGACGTCAGAGCATGGCTTCAGTGGTGTACGGAGGAGTTCTCCATTGACGTCATTCCGCCGGAGAAATTCGATCTCAATGGTATTACATATCAATCTTTTGTAAGGTTTAGTGTGCTCCATCGCAATGACACAACTATGGTCATATTGGCGGCGTCCAGCTAGTAATTGGTGGAGGAAGACCCCAGACTGGGTCAGGTTCCCCACATGAACGTCTCGCCCCTACCGGGACTCGAGTCCACGCGGTGAGAGACTGAGGAGTTACAAGTCGGCGACCGTTCGGCCATGGGCGACGCCTTTACTTATTCAATAAAATATAAAGTGTCCGTTCGATTTAGACATCCTTCGTTATCTTACTTTACAACAGAACCCCTGGCACACCGCAGAACAACTAGATAGCCTCCGCACTTAAATGTTTTTGTTGTTTTTTTGTAATAAAGTCTAACTCTCGCCGTGCTAAAACGGTAACAATTTTTTTAATGAATTTGACCAAAATAAAACCACTTTTTCAACTTTAATATGCTTTAAAACAGTAATTTAAGGTGAGATATATTGCTACAGACAGCTTAATGTAGATCTATTATAACCTTGACGTTATAGATATTGTCTTTTTATGGCCCCGAAGGTGGGCATATAGTAGTCTGTCCGTCTGTCTATCTGTCTGTCTGTCCGTCCGATATTCATGTCCGCTCAACAACTCCCGTCATTTCTGCATGGATTTTAAAATAGATTGGCAGAAATGTCAAACATATGAAGACGACGTATCGTGCACAAGATCCGGGTTGGTTATTCAAAGGCCAAGGTCACACATAAAGGTCAATATCATAATTCCTGGTAATGCATTGGTGGTCGTGTCCGCTCAGTAACTCATTTCTGTGGGGATTTTGAACTATCGTAGGTTGTCACCTAATTTTGGTTGTAAGGACAGCATTTATTTCGTGTTATTTTATTTTTATCTGATGTATTTTAACGTGCTCAAGTTGCACTTTTCTGATACCTCTTCGTCCGTCGTCAATGATTTAGCTTGTGAACAACCCAGTGGCCACAGTTTTTATCCACTTATCATCAAACTTGGTCAGAATGTTTGTCTGCATGAAATCTTGGGTGAAATCATTATTGGGTCACATGGAGTCAAAAACTGGGACAAAAGGTCAAATTATTTTTTAAAAAACCACTTGTGAACACACTAGAGACCACATTTATAGCCCAATCGTCACCAAACTTGGTCAGAATGTTTGTCTGCATGAAATCTAGAATGACTTTCCAACTGGGTCATGTGAGTTCAAAAATTAGGTCACTAGGTCAAATCATAGAAAAAGCTTGTGAACATACTAGAGGCCACAATTATAGGCCAATCTTCATCTTACTTGGTCAGAAATTTGTCTGCATGAAATCTTGGATGAGTTCGTTATTGGGTCAAGTGGGGTCAAAAAGAAGGTCACTAGGTCAAATCTTATAAAAAGCTGGCGACCACACTAGAGGCCACATTTATGATCCAATCATCGTCATACTTGGTCAGAATACTTGCCCGCATAAAATCTTGGATAAGATCATAACTCGAATACGTGGGGTCAAAAACTAGGTCACCATGTCAAATCTTAGAAAAGGCTTGTGACCACACTAGAGGCCACATTTGTTACCAAATCTTCATCAAACTTGATCAAAATGTTTATCTGCACGAAACCTTTGGTGAGTTTGTTATTAGGTCACGTGTTGTCTAAAAGTAGGTCACTAATTCAAACCTTAGAAAAAGCGTTGTCAAACCTTTGAATAACCTTGTGAAAACGCTTAGATGCCACATTTATGACCCAATCTTCACCAAAGTTGGCCAGAATGTTTGCCAGTATGAAATTTACACATGTTTTGAAGTGAGTAATGTGGATTCCGTAGGTTTCTAGGTAAAATTCTAGAAAATATTATCAGTCCATTAGTAACACTTATGGTCCAATCTTTTCCAAAGATGTCTATTAAAGTAAATAACTCTTAATTACTTAATGCCAGATTTGAGCCTATTTAAAGCCTATGTCCTCAGGAGAGCGATTAAGAGCCATCATGGCCCTCTTGTTTGGCTATTGATAACAAATTATTGGAGGTAAAAAATATGGATATATACATAAATCTAATGTTATTGTCTTTTTAATAACTCACATACCTCCATGACAATTAAAAATTGTTTTACCGGACTTCGGGGTCATGTCTGTTTACGACGACATTTCTTGTTTATCAACGGATACACCTTCTCTCCACAGGAAAGGCTCTGTGTCTGTTATCGAAGGGGGACTTCATCGAGAGATTGCCGTCTAACGGGGACGTTCTTTACAATTGCTTACAGTCACTCGTCTCAAAATCATCCGGTATGTTTTATTTCGCTATCTTTTATCTCGACCATCGGTACTGTTCAGATAACTTCGTCATTCTTCGGAATCGATAGTCCGAAGTACTTGTAAGACTTTAAACATTCTTAATCATCTTTTAAAGGGCAATGAACGTCAATATTTCGTCATTTTTAACACTTCTCAAGCTCCCAAATGTAAATGTAAGCTTTGTTTTCGAGAAATCATAGAAATAAACACAATTATTATAATAATCTAACAAATAATGTTTTTTTTATAAAAAGGGGACAGCATGCGGGTTTCGAACCAGGGGTCTCGAGTACGACAGTCTGGCACGTAACCACTCGACCATCCTAGATACGTGTATAGTGCTAGTTATTGTTGTCGTAACTTCGCCAATTCGGTATACCTCGACCATTTTTTGTTGAAAAAAACTGTCCAAGAAGTGAGGCTTTCAACAATGTCTTACTAATGGAAGAGACTTTATTGTGAAGAAGACATGTATTTCATTTTCAAATGCTCACATAACTAATTTATTTGCAGCCTTTCTGCCTCAATGGATAATAAAATGCACAATTCAGAACTATAAACATTGTTGTGACTTAGGAAGGGAAAAAATTACCTCAGGCGAAAAGTTTTACCGAAATTCAACAACAGCTAGAGTGGTAAAACGTTTTATGTTTTTTTACTTCTTTATCATTTAAACTAACTGACAGGCAGGACCTGCAAATTAGATCATTTAAATATTGTCTTTATTAGGAAATTTCACTAACTTTAACAATCATAATTTTTGTTTATAAATTCTAGTTGTTTCTACAAGCCCCCGGCTCCTGTGCAATCCACCAAGACCGGCCACATACCCGGGGACCGGTGCTACATTATCAGACCCCAGAATGCACATTTCCAATAGTGATTCCGGTATGTGACGTCATTTGTATGTTTAATGTATACCTTAAAGGTGCGCGACTATATATATATATATATATATACTAAATCTTTTCGTCGCCAAAGTCGACCGTAGCAGATTACCTCATCGGGCCTTTCCGTTCAACACGCCGAATCAGTGTCTTTCTGCTCCGAGGTGAAATCTAGATTTCCATCCCACGAGTTCTTTCCGAATAAGACAAAGCTGGCCTTCTTCTCTTTCGAGCTGGCCTTCCTTCGACCGCCATTATGATTTAGGGATTTAGGGTCACGGGATAAAACGAACGCTTACGTAACTGATCGAAACAATTTGTATTTGACAAAAGTAATTTAAAGCTTTCAGATTTTATAAATTTTATGATTTTTTACTTATTCATTTGAAATAATGTTAACAACAATGTAGTTGCATTATATTTGTTATCGTAATATGGACCAAATTTGATCATGAAATTCCTAACCATATTTATCTTTAAACGACTCGATTATAAATCTATCCATCTGATTTGCCAATATTTGGATTTCAATAATCAGTGTGGTTATCAACGACCAAACAATTATCAAAACAACGTCGACTCTAAGCGTAGTTACGTGATTGGACAATGCTTGGATTTCCCAGAACTAACAAAAATCCCACGACTCCAAACCTTGCCATAAAATTGGCAAATATTTTGATTCCAACGCCCAATCAAAACCCACGAATCTAAGCCCAGTCGTCTGTTTGGCTAATATTTAAATTTCGAGCCATCTGATTGGTCAATATTTAGATTTAAGCGACATTAAAATAAAATAAGAACTCCTACCTATCTACCTGATTGGTCAATTCTACTAGTATCCTAACCAATCAAAACCACAGGACACCAAACCTTGTCATGCAATGAACCAATATTTGGTTGGAACATTATAAACAAAAGGAAACTCAACTTAGCCAGTCGATTCTAACAATTGTAGCGCAAAAAATAAGGAAAGGTTTTCATCTGTTATAGTTAAAAGTTTAAAACTATGGTGCCTATGGTGCCTGGAACAGAGTCAATAAATTATTGTTTTATCCGTAGATACAAAGTGGCGAGTCATAAAGATATACCTGATCAAACCGGTTTCTGTCCCTGTTTTCTAAGCAATTTTCATTAGCACATATGCTTAACAGAATGACTAACTAGATAAAGGACACATGTCTAGCTCATGGAATAGTATGCGTTAAACACATTAAAGAAAGAATGATAAAAAGACCGGTATAATAACGAATCCTTTTATTAATAGTTAATAAATGAATTTCCATTAAGGCTGTTGTTTGTTGTTGTTTTTGTTGTGTGTGTATTTTGTTTTTTGTTGTTTTTGTTGTTTGTTTGTTGTTGTTGTTGTTTTTTTTGTTGTTGTTTTTTGTTGTTTTTTTTTTTTGGGGGGGGGGGGTGTTGTTGACGAAGCGGTTTTTATTTGTAGTGGTAGGGTATTTTGTGTAATGTCCTTGCTGTGTTGCTGTAGTTTACTTAGCTATGATGTGTAGGGATGTCACTGTTGTTTTGTTGCGGTTACTGTTTGTTGTAATGGAGTGTTAACCGTTATTGTGGTTGATTATTTTGCAGATATTGTAATTCTTGCAGTCTGATATATTTTGTTGGTGGTGCATGAAGTTGAAGGGATATTATTTCTGTTTTAAGAAATTGTTGAATTTGTTGTGTAATCTATTGGGTGTAATGCGTAAATTCATGTTGTTTGTGCATGGGTATGTGTAATTCGTTTATGTGCTGTGGAATCGGCTATTTCGTGTAATTAATGATTAGTTTATTGTTGTTATTAGCTGTAAGTAACGCGTTAAGCGTTGTTGTTTTTTAACAGTCGGGTAAAGGTGTTGTTTTTTTAATTACATAAATCTCACGTGACTTCTCACTTCCTGGAAAGGACTGGTTCTCAGGAAAGAACTTCTTTCAGAACTGTGCAGAAAATTGTCTAGGAAATTACAACTCGTGGTTGGTATGGGGTTCTTTCCCGAGACCTTCGGATCAACACAAGATGATAACATGGTTTTGCACCATGTTTGTTTTATTAGTGTAATTGCAAATAAAGTATTTGTATGTGAAAACGGTCTTAACGGCAAGGTAGGCTAGGCGCCAATCCTTTAAGACCCAATTCCACATTTGAGCATTGTGTTTGTTAATAGTGTGACATTTTGGTTGCTTTGTTGTTTATTGTTGTTTATTGGGTTTATCGTCCCACCAACAGAATTTCATTAATCTAGAGCCGGTGTCCACTTGAAGCAGATATAGTGCTGCCTTCACTGTGTATAGCATACCGTGGACACCTGGAATAATACCCCACCCAGTCCCATTATCCGGGCACCGGGCCAACCAGTCGTGAAACTACCCTTATATTTGCTTGAGCGTTAGCATTTTTAACGACTTTGGTATGTCGCGGCCCGAGATCGAACCCGGCGCCTCCCGTACCTGGAGCCGACGCTCTACCGATTGCGCTACAAGGTCCGGTTTGGTTGCTTTGATTTTACGGAAATAAGACATCCCAAGTCAATTTCTAAAAGCAACAGTGTTATGCAATGGAATCCTCTAGAAACTTACATAATTCTTACCAGACGTGAAACACCTTAAGGGTCGGCGGCAAAAAGCTGGGGGGTGGTCGCAATCCTCTAATTAAATTATAATAGGCCTAATAATAACACGATGCCCCGTTTGGTCAAAGGTCTCGTTGATACAAGCAGTAATTTCCTGGCACTCGTTTAAGATACATTGCCGCATACTTCAATTTTCACGTGGCGGTGTACGTTCTTGTTCAAGGTCAAACGTGTTATGAGAGGAACCATTCCTACAGTTCAATTTAAGGTAACGATTCGGATGATAATGTGAGTAATTGATATTTCGCGATTATCTTGTCCTACGTTGTATATTTATATATGTATGCCACTGCATGTATATCCCCTGCTTGTGAAATAATTAAAAGTGAATGTTAGCGCCTTATATACAGAGGAACTGACTCATTTCATAACAGTTAGCACTCTTATGTTGCCATAATAATAAACATCTGTCTGGCTATATAACGCACAACTGTTCGTGCGTTTATGAGCGCGTGAATGAACGTGTGCAAAGAGAAAGTTCTAAGATTAAAGGGCAACTAAATTTGAATATTAACAAAAAATAGTTTAAATGTTAAGATGCTGAGGAAAAGTGTTGCAATGTTTAGTAGGGATGTAACGATACGCTACCCTCACGATACGCTACCATCACGATACGATACTTACCGCGATACATACCACACGATACGATACGTATCGTGATACGTAATATTTTGGTACTGATGATTTTTGCACATAGATACGCTATAGATAATCTCCGTGTGTAGTCATAGGCACTGATAAGACAGTTTTAGGCAGCCATCTTTGAGGACAGAAGCTAATGCAGGCAAACCTGGAAATATATGCTGTATTAAACTCACTCCTGTGATTTTATTTTTCAGTCTATTTTACTGAATTCTATATTCTATTAAACAGCTAAATATCTAAACTATATTTGAATAGTTTAAAAGATAAGAAAAATACAACCAAAAAAGTTTCACTGTTCATTTTTGTTTAAGGATGAGCCAACAATTTAATTTATTTCTGTGTACGTATTCTTTGTGCATTTATTAATTTTAAAAATATTGTAGTCGTCTAAAAATATGAATTTCAAGAGCTTTCCAATGGTGTAAAGCTTTTAACTTTTGGACCACAAATGACGAAATTACAAGAAAATAAAATTTACGCTTCTATACAATTCATCTAAAAATCCCTTAAAGTTGCCATCAAAGATGGCTGCCAAGATAAGAGATCTTCATTGTTGTGGGAACTATCAATTACACCATGACTTATATTAAACAATATGTTACCATAGCAAAATGACATAAAAGATTATCATCATATTAAATGATTTAACTAAAAGAATAAGCTAAACTTAAAAATGTTAGGTCTTAAAAAAATGAAAGTTTGTAGAATATTTCTTCACATATTTTTTCTGTATTGTATTGTAAATTGTCCATCACAAATAAAAATACAACAGTTTGGTACACTATCAACGAAAAACAATATAAAGTTTAATAACAATATGAAGTGTAAACACAGTCAGCTAGTAAGTAGTTAGTGCTTTGTATGATTCAGAGAAGTAATGGCAGCAGGTTGTTACTAGGGCTCAGTATCGGTCAGAATAATCGATGTGATACGTGTATCAATACATAAATGATTGATATTCAATATATCATATATAAGAACATACATGTTAGTGCTTGTTATAGTGTTTTTTCCGGTGTTAAAAATGTATCAACTATTGTCAATAGTATAGTATATACAGTACTTCTGCTATAACATGGTGATAAGACTGGTCAAGTTTTTTTACAAAGGAGGCTGTTTCCTTAACATTTAAAAAATCATGGTACACACACACACACACACCACACACACACACACACATATATATGATTAGATAAATACTTTTCAGCAGGAAATTTGTTCCCTGGTATCAAAACATTTATGTCTTACTCATGAGGCCAGAGCATTAAGATACTATTCTGCTTTTTAAAAAAGGCAATTTGTATTGATGCCATCAATTGTGCTCTTGAATTTACATTTCTCATGCTTTCATTTTCATCATCAGCTAGGAAATGTTTCAGAATGTCTTGGTTTTATTATTTTATATCATAAGATTAGCAAATAAGGATAATGCATTAAATGTCATTACTTTTCAAAATGTATAATGCCATAAAATTCTCCTGCCAAATGACAATTTCTTCACTTATCTAAAATAAGACTAGCAACGCTGTAAACAGTTTCTAATTACAGTCACACATGTATTAAGCAGCCAACCCAGGGACAGCCTAAATTTCTCTGCTTAAAACTAGTTGGCTGTTTAAGACAAACTATGACATTGTTGATTGTTTACCTATTACTGTGAGCCTGTTTGCTTACCAATAAGTATTACATGTACTTAAATAGTATATCTACTGGAAATTACTGTTAAAATAAATATTTACCACAATTATAACTGCTTTTTAATGTCAACGTATGATTCAGAATATAAGAAGTTTTTCTCTAAATAAAAGAAGTTTTTCTCCATTATTAGTCATGTAGGAACAAAGCTTAGCATTTTGAATTAGTCACATCAAATTTATACTGAGCGTACCAACATATTCGTCAAATTGTAGTTCAACAATTTACCGAAAAGTGTACATATATTCGGACGGCCTTGTTCCGGATGGGGCCTGTATTTAACTATTATTTAACAAAAATACCAAGCAGTGTGTTATTATTCGAAATAAATTATTTTAAACATCATTTAAACAAGGTTTGTATCAACAAAAAACAAAAGTTTACAAATTTTATGTACATGTAGTCAAGTAAATTTGGTGGTGTCAGTCTAAGCATAAATTAGCTCGCTCATAAATTAAAGCTTCAGCTACCAGTTTCATTCACTACAATAGATGCTGAATATGTATTGGCTGAGGGACTTATTTTGCTGTGACACTCAGGTGGATGATAACTAGAAATTTTTTTTGATTGGGAGAACGGGACAGTTAGGTGTGATATTTTGTCGGGCAAAAAAGTCCGAACAAATACCAGAAGATCATTTCTTCTGAAACAACTTCTTAGATATATAACTAAACAAAATGGATATGAGAAATGTATTTTAGTATTCTTCCGTAAAAATAAAACAATATGACTAAACGCTAATTTTGGTGTTTTCTCGTTGTCGCTTCACAATTTCATAATGACGGCAATACAGTCGTTTAGCCAAAGCCTCGAGAGTCAAAGATGTTATCAATCATGCCAAAATCTACAGTGGGTTTCTTTTTGCAATATAGATTGTCCGACTCTATCAGTAATTTCTTCAACAGAATAACAAATTTTCGATAGCCGCCATTTTGAATACTAATTAGCTAGTGATTTCTTCAACAGAATAACAAGTTTTTAACAGCCGCCATTTTGAATACATATTAGCTTTTCTCAATACGCCTTACCGATCCAAGATATACTACAATATAGCTTACCAATTTAACTTTCTTAGGATATAAATTACAAAATACTGTTCTGAACGATCAACAACTTTTGAAAACAAGAATGCTGACATCTCGGCAATCATTGCCATAAAAGTGCTATATCTTGATCCACTTTGTCGTTTCCCCGGTGTAAAATAATTGTTCACTACTGACTCAACAACGATTCGACGTGAACTCAAGAGGACTATGTAGGATTTTTACTTAACTGTATCGCCCGGTTCGTACCGCAATTCTTAAGAAGTGAACCGTGAACCGAACCGTGAATATAGAACCGCGGTATACCGTCGTACGATATATCGTTAAACCCCTAATGTTTTGTGACTTCAGAGCTGCAGTTGTCTTCTTACATGATGTGTATAAAGAATGGTTAGCGTTGCCTGTGCATTTCGCCTTTTTAATTTTCAATAATGTGAGGAAAGTTACATCTTTTGCTTGCTGTATTCCTGAACATTTGAATATATTCCTTCCAATGTTAAACAAAAGTATTAGAAGAAAGCAAGATTTTTATCTAAACATTAGATATCAATAGTTAAGGTAATAGCTGTAAACATGTACTAAACGAAATAATGCATACCGCCACTACAAACGTATTATAATATACAATCGTTTAAAGGCCTCCATACGCGAACTCGCTTTGAACTTGATATTACATACCACTGCTTAAGACGGTTAAATACGCCATTGCTTTAAGCGTATAATTACATACCATCGCATTATCGTGTAATACAGGCTATCTCTATGAAACGTTTTGTTACACACCATCGCATTATCGTGTAATACAGGCTATCTCTATGAAACGTTTATTACATACCATCGCATTATCGTGTAATACAGGCTATCTCTATGAAACGTTTTATTACATACCATCGCATTATCGTGTAATACAGGCTATCTCTATGAAACGTTTTATTACATACCATCGCATTATCGTGAAATACAGGCTATCTCTATGAAACGTTTTATTACATACCATCGCATTATCGTGTAATACAGGCTATCTCTATGAAACGTTTTTTTACATACTATTGCATTATCTGTGTATTACAGACTATCTCTATAAAACGTATTATTACATACCATTGTTTTAAACTAATCATTACATACCATCGCTATATTGGTGCACTACGGACTTATCTCTATGAAACGTATTATTCTATACCATCGCCTTAAACGGTGTATAAAAGAATATCGCTTAAAAGTTAAAACATGTTATTACATACCATCGATTTAAACGTTTATTACAAAACGTATATTACAGATTATCTTTTAATCAAACGATTTCATAACATTGCTTTCATTTATTATATACATTGCCTGGTTATAACTCGCCCAATGTTTTCTAAAGTAAATTGTACAACTGTGTGTGACATAGTTTGCAGGTATGACTATTTAGTTTTGGTAGAGAAACTATATATTAGTTTTAACAATAAGTACGTATCAGAAAAAATGGCGTTGAGGTAAGGACGCTCAGACAGTTAAAACATTAAGCTAAGTTGAGAGTCAGCATTAAGAGTTTGGAACCGCTTGGCCCCAAACACAATGATCAAGTAACAATGGTATTCTGTTGTTTTCTATTCGCAAAAAGCGTTGAATAACATGTATGCCATTGGAAATAAGGTATCCGCCCGATTTGAAGTCTATGTTGAGTCTAAAAAGGAAAATAACACAAAAAGACGGTCTGAGTATGTCATAACAAACACTTGCTTACCATTTAAGTTGTGACTAAAATCGTTTTAATCGTCTAACGAGAACACGACAGTCCATATGGTCAGTATTAACTCCCAAATACCAGAAGACAATGGTTTGCTATCCTTGCATAGATCATGGGGTATTTAATATCTACAAAATGTTAGATATCACCTTTAAGAGTAGTGTGACCTAGCATCGCTATAAATGTAATAAATAATAATCTCTTTTATCATCCCTGTCAAATCTTCGAGTTTAACGTTACTGACTAACATACAAAAATATCAATTTCTTTCCTTATATAATTATGGTTTGACAATGAACTAATGAAGCTATATTTGTCTTGAAAATCGAACTATGACATAGACAAACCTGTTGTTTCTGAAATTAGAGAGAAGAAAAATAGTAAATAAGTAGATTAACGGTGTACCTAATGCACGAGTAAATACTTAAAAATCAATCTAGTCTATTTTTTCATGCAAATGCTCATTTACAGCATTTTTGAAGTGGGTTTGTTTTTTATGGATTTATATTGTCAGGTAGTTAATTTCAGTATTTTATCAATACATAATCAAAATAAAACTAGAAATATGTAAGAATTATGATATTGTAAGAAGAAGATCATGTGATATAAGAATGTTTGTTAGCAACTCTGCTAAAACGTCTTCTAGAAGAGAATCTTGACATCTGTTGAAGAAGATATAATTTATTTGGTTTAAGTGATATTTAATTGTTCTTTGTTAAATATTTAAAATATTGACATTGTTGAAATTAGTACATATTGGTTCTTGGAATTCATTGCTAAATGAAAAGTACATGTAAATCCTTCCTTAGATCAATTTGTAACGGCCTCTTAGTGTTTTACTGGTTATACAAGCAAGGGAAACAATGTAAATATCACTACATCAAAGCCAGAACACATTGTGACATCAACTGAACATACACCATTATTTGTTAATAAAAACTGAAACTGGCATTTACTCGGATAATGTTGTTAACATTAGTTATTTCGATTTTCAGCCCTCAATAGTTTACTTCTTTGGCAAATGTAATTGAATCACATTAACAAGACATTAAAAAATACTTCTTGAAGACACCAAAAGCATTAAATATTTTTCACCAGGTGTAATTATATTAAAATATACATCCCCCAATCTTGACAAGATTCTAAAAGCGAGTTTAGTTGTGAGGAAAAACGGAATTATACTGTCATTAGTATAAGGAAGTAGTTTGCAGTCTTTGTCTAAACTGATATCCATGTCATTGAAAAGGCATGAGAATAAAAAGAAGGGCTTAAAATACCACCTTGGGAAGCACCAAAGTTGACATCAATTGGAGCTGATTGAGAATTATCAACATTATTGTTGTTATTATTATTATTATTATTATTATTATTATTATTATTATTATTTGTTTTTCTGTTTGTTAGATATGATTTTAACATACTGAGTAGATTAAACAACGATTTTCTTAACTTTTTACAAAGAATACCATGACTGACGGTGTCAAAAGTTTTCTGTACATCCAAAAATACTATGTACATGCCCATGTAAATACCTTTGCATTAGTGTGTTTCATACAGTCCAAAAAGGTGAATTAATAGTTTATTTATTGAGAGAGATTACTATTCATATATACCAACATATACATTTATAAGCCAAGTTGGTAGAGCGTCGACTCCAGGTACGGGAGGCCCTGGGTTCGATCCCGGGCCGCGACATACCAAAGTCGTTAAAATGGTAGTGGTATAGCTCCCTTGCTAACGCTCAAGCGAATATAAGGATAGTTCCACGACTGGTTGGTCCGGTGTCAGGATAATGGGACTGGGTGTGGTATCATGCCAGGTGTTCACGGCATGCTATACACAGTGAAGGCAGCACTATATCTGCTTCAAGTGGACACCGTCTCCAGATAACTGAAATACTGTTGGTGGGACATAAACCCAATAAACAAACAATTATATGCCAAGTCAGAGCAAACTATGTGCTTCCCTCCATTTTGTTTCTATTTCTGCCTTCCAGAATGACGTAGCTGTCATATATAGATCTCGGCATTAGTTAGGTTATATGTTAAAGTGTCAGTAAAATAGCAATTGCGTTAGTGTGCTGCACAAGAAATTAAATTTGAGACATCATTTTGACAAAGTGATCAGATATTTTGTTATAACATTTTTCGTAAAATATCATATTTAATGTAATAAAGACTAGCCAATTAGGATTGTGTTACATTAAAGGCACATTCTGTTTAGTCGGTGCAGTTTCAGCATCATCAAGATTATAATTTTTAAAGTAAATAGGTAATTTGAAATGGAACAAGCTCTACAGGTGAAATCGTCTGTGTACTTCTTTCTCTAAATAATTTATCCGTTATACAACTTGAGAAATGACGAGAGTCCACTCATGACAAACAACACATTCAATATTAACACATTAACATCCTGGCAAACATTTCAATTAAATCTTAACGCTCACCCGTTTAAAGCAACGTGACAGCAATATTGTACGCAATTGAGTATGTTAAAAACACGTGCCACCTTCCCCACAGGCAGATGTGTTAATATTTTAACAGACGTTGCTTGTTAGCAAGTTTTAGGAAGACGGAAATCGTATTTGCGCAATATGAGCGCCTAATGATGTCAAAATAGGACATTAGAAAATCAAAGGGAATCATTTTAAAGCAAGAATAGCAATAGTTACTGTTCTTTGGCACTGCGCAGCATCTTTTCAATGCTACAGTGTATATATAATGTAGATATAAAGTGAATTCGTAATATAAAGTGGCTAAAAGGAAAATCTTGGTCTTAAAAGCAAAGAAACACACACAAAAAACAACAACAAAAACAAACAAAAAGAAACTCAAAAAACCGCGCCTGCATGATTTGATGTCACTAACATATGAGCCGAATTCTATCGTTGAAAAGCCCGGCTAAAAGTATAACTTATTTTCTTTTCAGATCCATTGACAACACAACTATTATTCCTGTCTCCATCGACAACAGTTGCATCACCATCATCAATAACATCCCCATTGTCGTCAACGAAACTTATCGCAACACATGCAGAACCATCAGTAGAATCAGCAACAGTTATAACAACGTCAACAACAGCATCACTAGTAGCAACAGCACCATCGATCGTGTCCGCTTTCACACTACCAGTGCGTCATGGTAGTCCAGAGTTTGTGCCTCGAACCTACGTCCCCATCATGCCCCATCCACAGAGAATTAACACAACATCGAACCTGGACCAGAAGGGTTTGTGATCTGTTTTTATAAAATTGTCAAGAAAAATAATGAAACAGACAGACACGCGGACAGACAGATAGGATATGCAACTCATAGAAAGAAGAACTGGCATATATATAGTAGGGATGTAAGCGAACGTTCAAACGTTCGAATATATACCGAACGTTCGAATGTATTTTCAGCATTCGAACGTTTGATAAACAAAATAAGATTCTTTTCCAAAGAAAACGTAAGCAATTTTGGTTTAACTAAACTGAAAACATATAACATAAAATGGCGAAGACAATGAATTTATACAATATAGTCATGCAGACACCTAGACCGGGACTACAACCCCCGCGGTGTGGATTTGTGGAATTAAAAGTCGTCTACTCTTACCGCTCGACCACGGGCGTCCCCACTTCGTTAAAATCATATTTCATTTATATCTTAATAACCATTATGATGACGATTATGATAAAAATTATAATGACGATGAAAATTGTTTTAATAAGTTATTTAATATTGATAATTCTAGAGATGAATGTGAAAGCAACCCCACGTTTTATCAGTTTTGTCGATAAGCAGTCACGTGTGACTGTCGAGAATTCTTCCAGCAATAATTCTCGCACATGTCGCTAATATACCTGATCTGTAGAAAGTATTGCACCTTAGAACTAACTGACATGTGCTGATAGCTGTGAGAAGTCAACGACAAAAATGATATCGATAGCATAGAAAAAATAGCATGATGATGATGATGATGATGATGATGATGATGATGATGATTTTGATGATGATAATGATGAAAAAGATAACAATGTTGTTTATGATGTTGATGATGGCGATGATGATGCTGATTATGATGATGATGCTTTTGTTTGAAGGATCGGCGGATTCTAACGACATTGTGGACAACACTAGGACCGGGCTGACGCCATCTTTGCGAAATCTGGGTGGATTCCAACATCCTTCAGGTACTGATGGTAGTCCATCTCATCCTTCATACACCTCGCTTACTCGCAAAATAAAAGTCAGTTTTGCCCATAGCGACCTCAAAATAAATCAACTTGCTAATTTTGCGAGTCACGAATTAAACAACAAAATCTTTGGACATACGTTTTTTGAAACTGCATTAATCTTTATCATGTTGTAGGAAAGCTTTGCAATACAATAAACAGCTAAGCTTTAAACGCTTTTATGATTGGTATACCGAGTACCGACTTAGCTGATGTTGTGCTCAAGTGTGGTAGCGGTGGTGGTTGTGCATACTATTCGCTACCCTTTGTATTGACTGGCATATTGCAACGTAGCGTCAACTCATCTAACATGTCAAAATGGACAAATTTCTTAAACGCACCGTAACCAGTAAAGATACATATGACTTAACTAGCAAAGCACCAAAAACATCAAAAGTCATAGAAAACAAGGTCACTGCATCCCACAAAATCAAAAAATGTATGACGGAGTTACATATATGTGCCTGGAATTCTCTGTCGACACCTTGAATATTGTATAATAAAACAACATGCAAAGTTTGCAAAGGAGTTTGCAAAGGAGTATGCACCATGTTGTCAAATGTAATTCTTTTAACACATTTTTGCACAGCTAGTGTGATCTTAAATTGGATCCGCTATACATTGTTAATTAAAAGGTCTGTGAAACACTAATACAGACCTGTTCAAGGACTCGTTCTTGATATATATATCTGTATGCCATCCAAAAACTTTTCACAGAACTACAGTGTTTAATAATATTGGCATTGTCCTAATTATAAAAAGGATAAACTTGTTTTGATAATTATAAAATTAACATTTTTTATTGAAGTGTTTACATAAAATCAATTTACACTGAGTTCAGTTACTTTTTAATCTTATCTAGCATTAACATGTGATCATGTAATTCAATACTACAAAGAAGCAATTATAGAAATTGTGAGTTGAAAATATTTGCACCTGCGAAAGATTGCATATGGAAAAAATGCTTAAATTCCAGCCCTGCTTTATAAATAATCCACCCGGACAGGAGATCTGTAAAATCGCGGTGCCTGATTTGTATACTTATGCCCAAAAGGATTTACAAACTTAAATACAATCATGTAAATTCAATGGAGGAACATTGTCGCAGTTTAAATTGTCTCCCTTGTTAGATAATATCGGAGGCAGTCCGAATAGTAGGAAGGTCCTTTTAATTGAAATTCTTGGACTTTGTCGCCTGTGTTTTTGCAGATGGTGCTATTTATCATAAAAAAAATTCTTACTTTTGCGGTATTTTGAGCATTGAATCCATTAAAATACAGAGATATTTTTATATAAACAACAAAATGAAAGTGTTGGTAGATGATGGTAATTGCTATCACAGGAAAGGCACGAAAGTCAACATACACGCCAGAGTACAAGCATAAAAACAGAGTAAAGTAAATAAAAGGACCTACTTGAATGTTAGGATTATTCAGGGGAGACTATCCACTAATTTTCACTAATGTCTCTAAATGAAAATGCCATGTCAGTTAAGCATAAACATACGATTGAAAGATTTTTAACCGATTCTTCTTCTTCCGGTGAACAAAAAGTTGCCATTCTGTAAGAATCAATTTGCTTGAAACTAGTTACCGTACTTTTAGTTATCCTGGTCTAAACGTAACCAAATATTTTAAAAGACGACGATCTCCACGATCAGTGGAGATTTTAACACATTTTTGTGTGTGTGACTTAATGAAATTTCGCTTTAAAACAACATATTCTGTTGTTGTTTTTCGCTTGGACATACACCGCAATAATACAATCGTGTTTAATTTGGTCTGGTCCAATAATAAACTGTAAAAAAAAGCAAATTAAACGGAACCTACTCATCACCGTCGGTCAACTAGGAGACTCCGCATAAAATAGTTCGCCCCGCCGGTGACTTAAACCCATCAGATGGGGGCTGAGGAGTCAAGGGTACAAGCCGGTATCGGTGATTCTGACCAGTACTTTTATAGGAACTCTTACAAGGAAACATATAGACGTGAGATTCAATTGCGTAATTCGACTGAATTACTTTCACCGTGGGATATGTGCAAGCGAAAAGCAACATTTGAATATTGAGTTGTTTCTGTAATATTTTCCTTAATACGAATGCAGATGAAATCATGTTGAGATTAGCATCTTTAAAGTATACAAGTTCGTTCCATCTTTACATGTATATCGCCATTTTGTTTAACACCATTACAGTTTAATTTGACAAGGAAAGCAGCATTTCGCGAGAAATAAATCCGCTGATATGATGTGTCCATGTTTTACAGACTGCCGACTGCTGTGGGAATTCATCTACCAGCTGCTTTTGAACACCAACTACAGCAACTATGTCACCTGGGAGACACGGGAACAGTTTGTCTTCAGAATTGTTAATCCTACAGGTATCTTGTGTTGTTTGTTGTTGTGTGTTGTTGATGGTGGCGGTGATGGTGGTGGTGTTTGTGGTTGGTATTGTTGATTGAGATGGCAGTTAAATGGTAAAGTAACAAAATCCATAAAAGCGACATAAGTATGGTCTATACAGGGACGCCCAGCTTATGAAAGATGAATAAAGACCCGCCGTAGATGACTGGTAGAACCAGGGTGTACCGCAACACAGCTAGAAGATAAATGATCTCGCTAAGACCGGGACTCAACCTACGCGTTGAGGGGCTGATTAGTGACAAGCCGAAGACTATTTTCGAGACAAAAGTCTGAGTCGAAACGTGGACCTGCCATTCCCCATGTCCGAAATGAAAGAAACGTAGTAGTTATCTCTCTTTGGACATGCCATTTTCATTTACACGTTAACTATTCTAAACCTAACGTTCAGTTTGCTGACGTACTAATTCCTATCTCAAAAAAAGATTCACACTTTTTGTGCATGTTGTCGTCTTAAGTGTTCTCAAAAGCTTTAACAAGTGGGGGAGGTGAATCTTCTTTTTCCCCATTAATTACTTATCAAATAATTATCTGAAGGGACGATAAGAAAAATAGTATTTGAATATTAAAAGTAAAAGTAGTGCCCTTTATAAACGAAAAAGATGGATTACGTTATGCTGCCCTTAAATTATTAATTTGATGGTGCATCTACACAACTCCACACCATTATTAATTTATTATGGCAAAACTTTTGCCACGTTCTGAGTGGTTGTATAACTAGTCTACATAAGGTCAAAGATGATTGATTAAGTGCACATTATGTTGATTTGCAGGCCTTGCGGAACTGTGGGGTCAACAAAAGAACAGGCTCAATATGACATACGAGAAATTATCCAGGGCACTTCGATACTATTACCGTATGGGCATCATCCGTAAGGTGCCCGGGAAACGACTAACGTACCAGTAGGTTCTGTTGATGTTGTTTGTTGTTGTGGTTTCTTCGTTTCTTTCTTTCTTTCTTTCTCACTTTCTTTTGGGAGGGTGCGTGGGGTAAGAATTCGGACTTGGTATACTGGTAAGTTTAAACGGGCTCGCCACTTATTTGCTTGGTTTTCTATGTGTTAAGTCTTATGCTTGTTGGCGCAATTCTAAAGAGGGGGGAGGGGGGCTTCTAATGGAATATCATTGTGTATTGAGGAAATAATGTAGCCAGCAATAACAGGATTGCGCCACTGATTTGCTCGGTCTAAGGGAGTGATGTCTCATGGAAAAGCACCTTGAATACAGATCGTAACAAGGCAGTTTGCAATAACAAAAAAAAATATCAATATTTTTCACACAAAACACAAAGAAAGTACCGTGGCAGTTAAATAAAACTAAGTTTTAAAAAGCAAAAAAGAAAAAGAAAAAAAGAAAAGAAAATGAAAGTAGACATCTACATATTATTGAACGTTTAGTATTTATAGCTACTGAAATAATGCTAATCTTGTAGCCGTAAATGTTATCATTTATCGTGAGCTGGAACATATTCCCACATTAAGTCCTCCGCCCGGGACTCGAACCCACGCGGTAGGAGGCTAAGTAGTCAGAAGAGTTAGAAATCTACCACTATGCCATGGGCGCCTCACTACTTGTTATGATAAATGGAGTGTTATGTTTCACTTTTCACATATAGTGCGTCAATAAACAGTATTTCGAGTTATTTTTTTGGTTCAAACTTTCGGATAATACCTTTATACGCATGCTGTCTGTGGCGACAGGGATGTCACATATACATGACCTACATGGCTTTGATTTGTACTGTTTCTTTGTTTGATTATTGTGTTTATCGTCCCACCAACAGTATTTCGGTTATCTGGAGACAGTTTCCATTTGAAGCAGATATAGTGCTACCTTCACTGTGTATAGCATGTTGTCAACACCTGGCATGATACCACACCCAGTCACACTATCCTGACACTGGGCCAACCCGTCATGGAACTACCCTTATGACATGTATGCTTGAGCGTTAGCAAGGGCGCTATGCCACTACCATATTTTAACGACTTTGATATGTCGGGATCGAACCCGGGGCCTCCCGTACCTGAAGCCGACGCTCTACCGATTGTGCTACCAGGTCCGGTCGATTTGTATTGATTCGCGCTGGTAAACGAAAATTAAAACGACTTCCGGATTTTGCTATTGGAGAAAAATCCTTGAGGTTGTCTTGGTACTCAGATGGCCTGCTTGCTGCTGAAACAACATAAATGTACACAACAGGCTAGTTATACCTAGCTTATTTATATTGGCTTGTATTCTCAACGTGTTGAAATATAACTGGTTTAAACGCAAAATTATTTCTATGTCTAAAGTCCTACAAAGTTTCACTGTTATGTCTATCTCTGTACATAGGTTCCTTACGTCCCCATCTAACATCAAAAAGGGACAGCGTGGAGCACGACCACATCGCAGCCTTCCCATCGGCGAATACCCGCGAAGCCCGTACGACGACAAAGGAGACGGCATTAAACAGGAACGATTGGAACCATTTTCGGACGATGAAGACGTCTCTTCTGGTGAATCACGTGACCAAAATAGTGTTTGTGACGTAGTGAAAAAAGAGCCAATGGACAGTGAAGACGATCATCACCATAGACAAAAAATGTGTCCAGGGAACTTTGAGACTAATATTCTGGGGACTAAACATCTCTCAGCCGCTGAGCACTCATCCCTTCAAACATTCCCGAGACCGGAATTTTTAGGAAATATGGTGCCGCAGATTATGATATCAGACTATGGAGATCACTTCCAGTCACAAGATTGTATGGTCATGGATCTGACGTCACAGAATAAAACGCCCAATAATTTTATCCCCACAGCGCATGCGCACAGGCAAAGGGAACGGCCGTTATCTACGACACATTTAAGACGGTCGCTTTCACCTGAGGTTGCGCATTTTCGGCAAATCAAACAAGAATCTCCGCCTTATGACTTCATTCCATTTGATTTGACGAAACAAATGGCTTCAAAGCCTCGTGGTTGTTTCATGCGATCGCGATCATTTGATCATATTGATGTAAATACCATATGCTCCATCCATGGTAATGGCAAAGCCGCAAATGGACAGTCTGCAACTTGTGATCCTTTTGTGCAAGTGCAAAGTGAACCTGAAGATCTATCGATGAAGAAAACAAAACTAACGTCTGTAGTTTCTTCGGAAGAGGAAAATGCTGGAACAAGTGCAACACAAGATAATTCCATGGATTAATTGCATTTCGCACTGACTAAAAATACGACTATTATGTATCCTGTTAATGACGGCGAAGCGTTATGATCGTATATGTTTTGTATAACCGAGTTTTCCAGATGTTACAAGAAAAGCAATGATGCGAGCCGTAAAAGGCGAAGCAAGAATTGAACGAGTAAACAAGTTAAAGCAAAACAGGAGTAGGCAACAAAATTATATAGAAATTAGGCTTTTATTTTAAAGTTTTCAGATAATTTAAATCTATCGAGCAGTATCATGTTTAGATCCAATAAAAATAGTAAACAATAAGTACCAGCAAAATATACATCAAAGCCTGAAACTAGTGAACAGTTTTTATAAGATCTTAAGAGTTTTAAACGTCCGCATAATATACTCAATTTTCCCATGTGCTCAGCGAGCATTCCATAATACAGTGGTGGTAAGCCTACATGTCCACCGCAAGTAGAACCACTGGCAAGACTTTTTTATATTTTAAAGCAGATTCTTTTGCTATTTTAAGATAATCTCACGCAGCCTTGTGCAAAACAAAGCTGAAACATTGTAGAGTTCTGAAAATGCAAAATAAACGCACTCCTATGCTCAATAATGGACCGATCCACTTAGACCGGAAATGAACATTTCATTGAAAATGTGCGGGTACACTATGCATGTTTTCAGGAGAGGACAACTGTCTCCGCAACACATAATTTTCCTTTAATTCCCCGTTAATTAGATAATGCATTGGTCTTTCTCACAATATGTAGTTCTGGGATTCCCAAGAACCGCTATGCTGTTAAATTTGCTACCAACGTTGTGACATTTACTACTGAGTGAAGAACTAATTCATTTAGTGTCGTGTAACCTATAGCCGCTATTCTCAGCCAGTGAGTCGTATAAAAAAAGTCGGGTCGGTAGAGTTTGTTCATGTTAGTAGTGATGTATTTAACGATTCGAATACAATTGTTTTAAGCCCAGGGGCTAAAGGTCTTTACATACATCCAAGATCGGCACGGTCTTTGCAATATGGTTAAGCTTGTAACAGAACAAACGTTTACTTTTGGGAAATCTGTCATGAAAACAGAGCATTGCGTACAGTTGCTAAACTCTTATTGACGGACTATTTTCATGATAAATCGGTGAAATAAAATCGTAAATTTGCAGCAAAATGTAACTTGTAGTCATGATTTTAGCGTGTATGGTAAATGAAGTTTCCTTTTAAAAAATTACATAAAAATACATATATATATGTGCATATATAGAAGTATATAATGTTTGCTTTTATGTAAGAAGACCCATAAATTTATTTTGGACAAGGCATGTTATGCCTTTTTTATTAATTAACTCTCCTAATTTTATCTTCTTCTACAATTTAAAATGTGGTACGTGGTAGTGACGAATATCAGCTATTTTATTGCTGTCGTACATTTGCTTCTATGTTTAAGGTACTGTTCTACACACTGTATTTTGCTTCATTCTATTGTCAACATTCCGAAACAAATAACAATATTTTTAAACAACTGAAAAACTTCCATATTTAATGACAAAGGCTTATTGATATATAAAAATATCAGGGATGGGATTTGCCGGCATTTTTGCCGATACTGTGCAGCGACATTTATATCATTATAGCACAGGGGCACTTATGAGGGTGCCCAGGAACTGAACCCGGCCGGTCCATTTTACTGACACCGACGAGTCAGGCGTAATGCTGTCCCCTTAGTCCTGAGCGTTAGGAGGGATGCCACTACTATAGAAACATATATAAAATCTCAAAAACACATGGGTTTCGATCCTGCAATGTCATTTACGTAACTTAAGCTTCTTCACTTTTAGACCTTCGAAACAGGTGCACATATGTTTACTTATTATAAAAGTTACATTTAACTATTTTTGTGCATATAGTTATTTTTAAACTTTACAAAGGATACTAACAGAATTCGTTTTACTTATTAAAAACTTGAGTTTTGGGGGGAAGAACATTGGGGCAGGTGACTCAGTGAAATAGGTTATATATACGCATTTTATTTAACCACAATAAGTAATGGAATAAGATATTACCCCTGATAGATTAAATGTGAAAATGATGACCTCCATGAGATTGTGTTGTCTTTACGTTGGGAGAAAACTGTTTAAGCCCTTTTTGCTCAGTGCACTGCGCATGCGTGAATGTACGTACCATGTTACGTCAGGTATAAATCTTACACTGATTGTTCGTTAGTGACGCAATCATTCAAATGTATGTATGAAGTGCGGAAAAACTAGTTTTATTATGTGCCGTGTACATACGTTTAACTGAGACCAAGACGTCATAAATAACAATCAACGTGGTTATGAAACCTAACTGAAAGAGTTTAATGAGAAATGCGAATGTTAATTGGTTGTGCCATTGCTTTTGTTTTGTGTATTGTTATATTTTGCATTTAATATTGTTCACATAAAGTGCTACTTAATCATTATTCTTTTAAATATGATGTGTTGAAATTAAAAAGAACATATTTTGAACGTGTGTATCTTTATTATCACTTTTGATTTATCTTTTACGTATTGAAAAGGCAGACCCACATTCGGTATCAGTGCAAGATCGATGTTGTCCGAAATGTATTTGCGAACTACAGTTTATGTTTTTGTGTAGTGTGTAATATTTCGTTTAGATGTTATGTTCTTCTGAATGTAATTAAGCATTGTGCAGTTAACGCCGGTGAGAAAAGAAAAACGCATCTCTAAGTACAAATGTGTCCATCTGATATGGCTGCCAACCAGCTTTTGGGAATAGAATATCTGGAGAAATGGTTATTTCTTCGCCAATATTTAGTGGCCTGTGACAAAAGTCGAAGTTGACCTGTATTTTGATATTGTATGCCATCACGCCGAATATGTTTTGAATTCACATTTCAACAGTTCTTTGGTGAGAAAATACGAAAAGAGAGGGCCACAACTCCACTAATATAAAGTGGAAAGTAGCCAAATATCGAACCAACACGACCTTTTCATAGCTTTTGCCTATAAGCCAAATACAAGGCGTACTAGACTAGCTTGGCAGGTGTTTATAAATGGTTTGTTTGTTTGATTATTGGGTTTATCGTCCCATCAACAGTATTTCAGTTATCTGGAGACGGTGTCCACTTGAAGCAGATACAGTGTTGCCTTCACTGTGTATAGCATGCCGTGAACACCTGGCATGATACCACACCCAGTCACATTACCCTGACACTGGGCCAGCCAGTCGTGGAACTACCCTTATATTTGCTTGAGCGTTAGCAAGGGAGCTATGCCACTACCATTTTTAACGACTTTGGTATGTCGCGGCCCGGGATCGAACCCGGGGCCTCCCGTACCTGGAGCCGATGCTCTACCGATTGCGCTACCAGGTCCGGTCTGTAAATAGTTTGTTTTGTTTTTTGTTTCATCACACCGACACAGTTATGGTCATTCTGGCGACGCCCATCTAATGATTTGTGGAGGACCCCAGACATGTATCTGGGTAGAACCACTGGTGCTTCGCAGGCTAGTTGGAAAACCTACCCACATGAAAGTTCTCGCCCGGACTGGGATTCGAGCCCACGCGGTGAGGGGCTGAGGAGTTTCAAGTCAGCGACTTAAATGACATAACCAATACAATTATGGCATATTAACAATGTCACTAGACAAATGTATTCACATGCAAGATAAATGTGAAAGTGACAAGCTACCGAGACGAGACAATACACAAATAGAATAAATCCAACAGTTACAGTAGTCTCCCTTTAAGATCTGTACCTGATATTTATAGGACTTATTGTCCATTTTTGAACATTTACGGAGGTGTCCGACCAAAATACACACAATACACGAAATCTTACATGTGTGGAGTAAGGTGGGCACTGAGCAGAAGAGTTCGAGGATCTGGAATAGATGACCATTTCTTCTTTAAAACATGTGTTGCATTTATGTTAATTCCATTCAACAAGGGCGACAACAAATATATTTCTTTTAATTTGAAAATACGTACAGAACATAACCCATTTCGGGAATTTGGGTTCTTTACAAGAAAACAGTGATCAAGTCACACAATATGTCGGGATCACATCATGCTTAAACAATTGGAAAACCCTTACTTGAGTGTTGAAGAAACCAATGAGCACGCTTATGAAGATGGCATCTGGAATGTCTACTTGCATCTCTGTTCAAGGTGGATATTTTTGCACTTTATGCAGACAAACATGGATCCACCGTCATATACACCAAACGTGGAGTATATTTGGCAGTTGCAGATCCGACACGAGGACGGCGATAAAGTTGAACAAAGTCTAACGTGTGTAAGAACCTATCGTTTCACACACGGTGACATCACACACGGTCATGTAAACGTGAGTTTGTCGTCTGTCGACAAATGTTCCATATAGACTCAGACATAACTAATGGGGTTAATCACAACAACAGACTAAACCTATTGTAACGTGTTAAAGTATTAGGAGCACATTTAAATATTAAACGACCTTGCACTCCCTTTGAAAATTCTCCTTGGCATTACGGCTAACTTAACTATTTCTAGAAACACTCAATTAGACCTCAGCTACCGCCCACTGGCCAATCAGTGGCCAGTATTACCGTTGACTAAATCCTGTAGACAACTCTTTGGCTTTGTGCACGAGAATAACTGATGGTACGTATACGCCCGGATTGCACGTGAAGTTCATGACTTTGGCACAAATAACAGCACGTGACTCTTTGAAGCATTCATAGCACAACATGAGAGTGCTTAAATTAACATGTACCGGTAACTAAAATGTTTTGATATTAATGCTTATAATTTGTATTTAGTTGTTGCTGTCTTAAGATAACTACAACACATTAAAATACATGCTATTAAACATATATTAATTTCGGCTAGACTGCGTAATAACGGGCGCATTGTTGTTTGAACTTGAGTTTTGGTTGTGTGGGGGCGACAGCCCCCAAAATAAAAACATTATAAATTTCAAAAAAAAAAAAATCTTATTTTAAAACACCATGAAATGAAATAAACTGTCGTAAAGCGATGGGAAAATTTTATCACGTGCTTTTTGTGTATTTTCCTGTGCCTGCTATTATGCAGTAGTCCCAAAAACGAAACTGGCGGAAGGTGTGCCCAGTGTTAGAGTAAAAACCTACCATAAAAACCCGCCTAGTGTATAACGTATATAGAACAGGTTTTACGTAATTTTGAGATACTTAATGAATATATCCCTAGTTTTTGGTATATTCAACATAAAAGACAGTAGATTTGGGTAGATTTGGGCAAGATTAAGGTAGATTTTGGACATTTCGTGCCATCTATCAGCATCCTCAGCAGCAGCCTACAAGCAGCCTATAGACAAAATGTTCATAGTACGCAAATAAAGAATTAACAATAAAAGTACATGAAAACAACATTTTAAATCAGATTACCTTGAACTTGTAAAGTTTCTGACTCAACCAACTTTCCTTCCGGTAGAGGCTTGACATAAATCAGAGCGGTCTGGTATATATAAATGCATAAGGCCCAATATGTACATACAGTGTAATACCTACATGTAAGTGCTAAAAATTCCGGATCCACGACGATTTCGCATTAAATTAGCTTTAAAATATTAATTAGGGCTGTCTGATAATAAGTAAAGCGTAAGGTCCGATGATCTGATTACTACTGCTCTTGATAAATAAATTAAATATGTATACACTGTCACAAACACGTAAGGTCTGATCCAAAAGCTATTAAAATCAGTCTTTTATATTCGGTGAGTTTGCATCAAATTTGCTTCAATTAAATTTTATGAGTCTTTAGTATAAACAAAAATAATTTATTCTAATATATCTTAAATCAATACAAAACAAACCATAAAACGTTAAGTATTAGGTATGATACGCCCGTTGACCATTCCTCTTTATAAACACTAGTTAACATAACATATGTAGTCTGATAAGCCCATCAGCACGTCAGTTGGGACTTCTCTCTGAGACAATCATAAAGGTGACTGGAATGGAAACCAGTGTGGAAGAGAGTGCGACACAGCACGTTATTACAAAACGGATTTACTGCTATGAAAAAAATGTATTACAAAACAGGTTGAAATTCAAACCTCTCTAATATATTCCAAATAATATATTTAAAAGAGAGAATTTGTTATATAAACATGTTTTCACGCCAAATTCAACAATTTTTTCGAGAACTCATCAAGAATTTTGAAGAAAAACAGAATAAGTTTATTACAAAACGGGTTGACTACTGTGAAAAATTATATTACAGAACGGGTTGAAAATTCAAAAAAATCTAATATATTCCAAATAATGGTTTAATATGTTGTCTTAAAATGTTTTCTCACCAAATCCCCCACTTTTGTTAAAAAAACAGCAAGATTTCCGGAGAAAACTTCCTGTACTACAAAGTAGTCCTAAGTTTTTTTCCTCTTATAATAGGGTTAAGGACTTAGAAAATTTCGCAAGTGTGCAAAAGCAACTGTTAATGCCAGAGATGTAAGTGTTTTCATTGTTGATTCATGAATTAAAGCCATTTGAGGCAAGGAAATGAAGATGTCGGGCTAAAAAATAAGTTTATTACAAAAACGGGTTGACTGCAGTGAAAAAAATATATTACAGAACGGGTTGAAAATTCAAACCTCACTAATGTATTCCAAAAGATGGTTAGATGAGAGGATATGTTTTATAAACATGTTCTCACTCTAAATCCAACTCTTTTATTTAGAAATCATATGATTTCTGGAGAAAAAATACTTTACTACAAAACTGGTTTTCCTCTAATACATGTAGAAGCTTCAATTTTTAATTTTTCAAATTAAAAAAGCCCTGTTCTTTATATAGCCCAATGTGAGGTTCCATAGGCTTATAATGGGGAAAATCGCTTGCGTAAATGCACTTCCAGCGCAGGATAGGTGCAAGCTATCTCAAAAAAAGGAAACATTTTCTCGTATTCCTGAGGTTCGTTCTTCGTTTCAATGCTAAGTTTGTGCATGCCCATCATGTATTTATTGAGCAATCGCAAAACAAACGCAAATGGTGGCAAATGCCACTTTTCTCCCAAAGAAGAAAAATGTATGCGTTACAAAAGCATCTTTTCACGCCCGGAAAAAGTCCTTGCATCAAATAATGTATGCTGGATTGCTTGGAGGAAATAAAATCAAAAACTGGGCCAGTGGCAGAAGTAGGAGCTTCAGATTTAAAAAAAAATAAAATTAAAAAAGTCCTGTTCTTTATATATGATATACCCCATTGTGCGCTTCCATATGCTTAAAATGGGGGAAATCGCTTGCCTAAATGCACTTCTAGCGCAGGTTAGGCACGAGCTATCGTGAAAAAAACAACATTTGCCTGTAACCCTGGTGGTCTGTCATTTGTTTAAATACTAAGTTTTCGCATGCCAATCATGTATTTACTGAGCAATCGCGTAAAAGCAAATGGTTGCAAATGCGAATTTTCTCCCATAGACTTATAATGGGAAAAGGTGTATGCATTACAAAAGCATATTTTCAAATCCGGCAAAAAGTCAATCCCGCAATATAGTGTATGTTGGGTTGCTTGGAGGAAATAAATGCAAAATTTGGCCCCCTGGCACCAGAACACGCTTCAAACAGGCTTTTTTTTTTTTTCAAAGTAAAAAACCCTATTTTATATATAGCCCATTTGGGAGCTACCATAGGGTTACAATGGGGAAAATCGCTTGCGTAAATGCACTTCCATCGCAGGCTTGGTGTTACCTTTTGTGAAAATAAACATTTTCCCGTATCCCTGGGGTCCGTACTTCGTTTCAATATCAAGTTTTTGTCTGGCCATCTTGTATTTACTGAGCAATCACGCAAAAGCAAATTATGGCAAACATGAGTTTTCTCCCTTTGACTTATAATGGGAAAACATGCATACATCACAAAAGCTATTTTTCACATCCAGTAGAAAGTCCTACCCTCAAAATAGTGTATGTTGGGTTCCTTAGAGGAAATAAATGCAAAAATTGGGCTAGGGGCACGTGTACAGGCTTCAAACAGGCTTTTTCCAAGTAAAAAAACTATTCCATATATAGCCCATTGTGGGCTTTCATAGGGTTAAAATGGGGAAAATTGCTTGCGTAAATGCACTTCCATCGCAGGCTAGGCATGAGCTATCTCACGTAAAGGAAACATTTTCCCATTTCCCTGGGGTCCCTACTTCTTTTCAATACCAAGCTTTTGCATGTCCATCGTGTATTTACTGAGCAATTACGCATTTTTGAACATATGTACAACAATGCCCCAGAGTGGGATCATGGACACTACCGGAAGAAGTTTAGTAAAGACGATCTTGAACACTATCTCAACTGTCAAATGGCTCACTAAAACACCCAATGTTAATTCCTGCCAAATCTTTTAATCAGCACGATTTGGGATTTGTGCTAAAAAGTTGTCAACCTTAAAGCGGATTACTCGAATGAAGATATATCCTGATCTCGAAAGTAAGTGGTCACGTGATTTAGGCTACTTAGTTAACTGTGCAGCGTGACTAGGATAGGATATACAATCAAGATTACTGAGAGGTCGTCTCCTACATAAGAGTTTTGCTATGCAATTGCTTTGTATGTGTCTTACAACAAAAAAGCACCTATGAGTCACTGACTAGTAACTCCCGAGACCATCGTTCGGCGGGAGAACTTTCAATTCATATGGGGACAGTTTCAAGCTAACCTGCGATGCGTCGGTGGTTCTACCCAGGCACTAGTACATCATTAATTAGCTAGACGTCGCCAATATAACCATAATTGCGTCGGTGTGATGTTACAAAAATGTATAAATAACCTAAAAGGAAAAAGATCATCCATTTATTTTGGACATTATTTGAATAAAAGTTGTTTTTAATTACCATGGATATGTATGTTGGAAGCATAAGCAAAGCACATCCGAACTGCGGTAGTTGTTGAGATAAAATACCATTTATAAATGCAATCATGTACTAGTATTTGTACATATTGTTTTCATAGAAATATAAAACATTTATTATCAGCAAAGAGTTGTATTGTTTTCTTTCGCTTTCGGAAAAGTATTAAACTTTTATGCTTACATACTTTTGATGCATTTAAACCACTTGGTTTGTGTCCTCTCTGAATCAATATTTAAAAGTTGCAGTAGTTCACTGAGTATATACGCCTAAGCGATAGGTTTCTGCTTCAAAAACACATCAGATTTTATCAAGGGACTTCAACATTATTTATAAGCAGTATAAAATCTCCTTACCCATCTTTGAAAATGTTTATTCAATGACAAAAAATAAATAAATAAATATATACGTAAATGCGTAGTTAAGTCCTAAATCTTTAACTAAGTTCGCAAATAAACGTGCTTTCTTCTTGTTTGTTTGTTCCTTGATGACTTGTCTCCAGCAATGTATTACAACTTGGGTTTCATACCCGTATTGAAATGGTTATCCTGTTGATTTGATTCTTTTGTCCTATAATCTAATGGGATACAAAGGGGGAAAAAACGATAAGCGAGAAAACGGTGACATTCAGTTAAATCAATATTTAATAGACATATTTCTATAATTGTTAAATAACAAATAAAATACATAAATGGATCGTAGCGATGTCTATCAAGTGATAAATGTTATAATAGCCTCAAATAAACAGAAATATAAGGACAGAGGGTGAGAAGCAGTGGAATTCATCGTAATTTTTCGGATAGTTCGAAATCAGTCATAGATGGTGGAAATAGCCGGAAAATTGTCTGAATTCGTCACTTCCACCCCATCAGTCCAAGCACAATAGTTGATTTTGTAGCAAATAAGTGGAGCTACTATTAAGTATAAATTACACCATATACAAACAGTATGGTTAAAGATCTGTAGACAAGTACATATATGTCATGTGTGCCTTAATATACTTTCTTAATTTGTACTTTCAGATATAATAAAAGACAACAGTTTGAGACAAAAGTGTAACAGTGTTTCCTTGAAAAGGAGCAAAGATATAAGAACTGTGTCACATTTAATTGTGTATTACTTTGTTGAACAACAATTTTATTTTTATGAGCCGGTGTCTTATATATACTTCCAGATATTATTCAAGTCATGTGTCCCACACAAAACAAACGTTCTTTTGTTTGATACAAGGACACCCAAACTGTATCTTATAGCATATTCAGCACATACCAGTCTAAGTCAGTTCTAGGTATAGCTTTACAGTAGCTCTACTTATCCCTCACAAGGACATAACATCAAAATGTATAGCTCAAACAAAATAAAACAAGTCCACAAAAGTCTGATGACGTAAATGAGCCTCTATCCTCCTTTTTGACTAAAACTGCTCATCATGTGACTACAATGGACCTTTGTAATTTACACAAGCGGACTAGAAGCAAAATGCATCATGTAATAGTTTGTGTGTCTTGTTAGATACACCAGTTTCGAACAAAGCTAGCAATATAAAGAAAAAAATCTACATGCAAATGATCAGACATATACATAAATGTGCGCGAGCTAAGTTATAAAAGTTATTCCATTTATGGCATACTATTTAGGTGGGGTGTAAACAATGTTGGTGTTGTTATTTGTCCAATTGATTTATTACTTTTGAGAAATCAATTATTATAAGTAACCAATTAATCAACAACTCATATAATAAAGTGTACAAATTAAATGCATTTTTTCTGGTAGTATGACATGGATTTACCCAACTGTTTACAACAACTCTTTGATAAAAATATGCATCAATATCATAATAACTCTCGGCCTGCTATTCGGTATTTATAAGGCTCAGGCAAATAGTGTCAATCCAGATCATCCAGTTCCCTGCTTGGGGGCTATCTGATTAGCATCAACACTATTTGCCGCTCAGTCTGATTACAAGTATCAACCATTAAACATATATTATATTATAGCTGCAAAACTGAGAATTTAGAATCAGTTTTTATTAAAAAAAATGTAGCAACATAAGGGATAAAATTGTAGTAGTGTTTTTTTTCTCTTTAATGATAACATGATAATAAATCTTGGTTTGAGTTGGGTTTTTTTACATAAAATACCTAACATAAACTATATGATGGAAGCAAGATACCGAACAGCATTTCTGGATGGTTGGGTGGATTATTTAACAATGATTTATCATACAATAAATGTAAAAAAAACAGGTTTACCCCAAAAAAATGTTTAAACTATATAACATTCAAAAACATTCTTAACTGTGAATGTTAGAGCTAAAGAAAGAAAAATATCGTGGACATCAGACATGGCTTTAAATGAAGTATTCTCGTATTTTTAAAATGTATAAATGGTTTTTATATAGAATTAAAAGTATTTAATGGCAGAATGATATGGCACAAGGAAAAACAAAACCCTGAATATAAGTTTTCTTGTGTTGAACTGAGCTCAACTAATCATCAGGTGCTTAACAAAGACTTTCATTACCTTTTCAAGCAATTATAAAAAATACCTTATTCGACAACTGAGCCAATAACTCTCTGCTTGTGTATTTTAGTTTTATAAAAACTTAAGATATATTTTATTCCAGATATCCTTTCATCCTTTGAGTAACAAGAAATAAAATATAAACAATAAACATACTGAACACAATATTTGTCAAGTAGGTGGATGATGTTTATATCAAATAAAATTTTCTCCAAATTAAAAGCAAAAACAACAAAGAACTCAAAAATATGAGTATTAATTCATTCACTGAATTTGAGCAATAGTACAAAATATGAATTTTTAATAACATATTTCTTCAAATTAGTTTGAAATCTTAGTTATATATAGCAGTTATTGTAAATAGGGTTTATTTCTAAAAAGAAATAGTAAAAATGTATATAGTGCATGCTGCATTACTTTTTAGCAAAAAAAATGCCAATGTGTCAAATCAAGTTACAAGCAAGAAAAAATGAACATGGTGAATAATCCAGAAAATACACAAAAATGTTTGAACCTATGGTGATAAACTAATTGCTGTTAAGTACTAATGAGGTTTAGGCAACTGGTGTAGATCCAGATTAGACAGTTCCCAGCAGGCACCACATTACTTGCTGCAATCTCAATGTTTTGCTAACTATGCATGAAAGTGGTTAGCAAAACAATAAAGAATTTATTTTGGGTAATTAACAAATGTACCAGGCAAAAGGCTAACTGATGTAGTATTTCTGAATGAGAAAATGAATGCCAACAATAAGTTATTTACAATAATTGGACCCTTTGTTCTACAAAGACTATATTTGACAATTTCGACCCAGACAAAAGGGGGCCAAATGAACAGAAAAATATAACTAAGCACTAGGCATACAGTTGTCAAGGCTCTCTGCAATGTTAATATTATCTTAAAAACAAAGACATGGGTGGAGGGTTTAAAGCTGTGACGCTTTAGTTGAGACCAAACACAAGCAACTGATTGGTCAAATTTTGTATGAGTTTTAATCTGACCAATCAGGTGTTGAAAATGGTTTTAGATAGCAAGTTGTATAAAGTCGGGGTTAGTTTACAAAAATGCACAGTGAACTGCTCACATCTAGGATCACTGCTGCCAGTCACACAAGGAATATTCCTGGTGAAAATTATTTTCATAAAATGCCAGCAATGTCTGTTTTTTTATATATTTTTATCTTACATATACATTTTACTTTCAAAGATTTTAGAATATTTTTTTTTAGTTATCTACCCTGCTGTTTTGTGTGGTTTTGTTTATTGGAACTGTACCACTCATGTTTTTAGGTTTCTTTTTAGACCTCTTCACATAGATGTCTATTTTTCATATGCCCAGTTTTATCATTTTGAAGTTCACAAAAACGTCACAAATCAAATCACTTACTATAACTTCACCATTAATCTCAAAATGGTCTTTGTTCTTTGACCTTCCAAGTAGCTGTCCATAGATGGCATTTTGGTGGGGGGCTTTATTATAATTTTTTTTGCATAAGATTTATTTTAATCATTGCAGAGGTCCTTTGACTGCAAAATGAAATCTGCAGCAGAAAATAACAAGGACCTTACACAAGTTGTTCAGATTATCATTGTATTTTATATGCACAGGCAGCTGATGGAGTAAAATGGCACAGTACGGACAAAAAATTACTAAGATTGATACATACTACAGAGCTATGTTATTGTAATCTAAAGTAATTTCCTAGAAATTAATTTGCAGATATATTTTAATGTCACCATTGACAGTCTAGAAGAAACCAAGAAGTTGTATATATGGATTTCTTCTATATGTACATTTAATATATTGTATAATATGTCTATATATATAAAGTTCTGTTTCATCATGTATATAAATAAACTACACTTAAGTTTCATTTGACAAGTTTTATTCACTATAATTCAAGCAAATAATAAAAAAGCACAAATTTTAAACAAATATAAACCTGATAGTAAAAATGGATTTCATTTCATTTTAGTATCTTGTAGTCATATTTTTCTAACATTGCAAATGACTAACTACCTTTAAAGAAAAAATTGACAAAAAGTAAAGAAAAAAATATGTAACATGTATAACAATATGTTCAATAGGTCTAATAGCTAACATAGAATAATAACAAACAGTTGTAACAGAGTCTGTACAAATATGCCATTTTCAAACAATGGCGAAGTCATTCTCGGTTTGAGATAAAAAGTACATCTTTTGAATCCCTGGCATTCCTTGCCTAAAGAGAAACGCTTCCCTGAAATCCTATGAAACATGCTTTATCATCAGTCTAGCACCTTATGTAAATATGGTCATAGGATTTCAAACAAACCAGTTGGTTAACTGTCCTGTTCCAACTTCAGGTCATTAAACATTCAACTTCATTAAACAAATCACCTGTCAATAATAATTGAAGTATTTGTCAGCCTTTGCTCCTCCTTCTAGTGTACAAGTTAACCTTAACTTAACATCATGAGGCCTAACAAGTATCATAAAAGCCAATCTTTTATGCATTATGGCTTTAAGACATGGCTTTAATATACATGTTCAATTATTTGTATGTTTTCATCTGAGTATAATACTTTGTTTTGTTCAATGGCTGATTTGTTCTCTGTTCACTTGTCCTTACAGTCTTGGCACCTTTGCAGTCTTAATGCAAAGTGCCAGTATTTAGAACATGTATCTTGAATTCATTTTTATCTGGGCATATCACCACTTCCTATTACACAAAGCTCCTTCTTCCATTATTATTTCTTGAGCTACTTTCATGTTTTTGGAGCTTCTTCCATTTGTTCAGGGCTTTGTATCAGTTTATGGCTATGAAGACACAGCCTGTAAATTTGAAGCATTTCCATTCGTGACATCTGAGTCGTTATGGTTGCCATTGGTTGTGGTATATGACGTATCCATACTATTGTCATCAACATGATCGAGTCTGTCACTTAAATGTTCGTCACTATGGATACTTGATGTCTCATGGTTCTCACTATCATTCATGTTCACATCCTCCAAGTCGCTGTGGTCGCTGTGAAGGTCGTCCTGTCCATTCTCTTGTGATTGGCTGAGACTGGCAGCCATTTCTGAAGGAGACATAAGACGACTGGGATCATAGCTGGATGATGTGCTGCCCTGGTCATCGGAGTTGTCTAAATAAAGAGAAGAAATCATGATATATTGATATATAATCTTAAACACGAAATACTGTTCTAAAAGTTCATGACAAAAAAACAACAAATAAGTATGCAAAAGCAAAACAGTGTACTGTAAATGAGGATAATTAAGAATCCTATTAAATCATAAGTTAACATTATTGCATAATCTATATCTGGCATAAATGACATTATTTTTATTTTAAAAAGGTCAATAAATACTTAACATAATCAAAGCATTTTTTTAAAAAAGGTTATGCTTTGAGTATTTAAGAATAGAAACTTACTGAGCAGACCTTCAACGTATGTTGTTCCAGAGTCCCCGTACCAGACCCGTCGGATATCCTGTCGGCGAGCACGCATCAGATTTTTGTACTCAGATATACGCAGCTTCTTGCCATCCACAATACATGTACGCTTCGGTCTTGGTCTGTGGAAAAAATATAATAAATTATAATTATTCAACAAAATTTAAAAAAAAAGTTTGTTGTCCAGTTCAATCATTTTTTTTTCATAAGTAACTGTTAAATTGAAAGCCTAAAACTTCAAAGCAAATAAATGAAAAAAAATCCTGTTGTAAGGTATATTCATCTTTGATACCTATTGAATACTCCATTTTCATGTCTCTTATTAAAAATCCATGGATTTGTTCACACTTTACTACTAACCAATGCTTTAATAAGATCAATTATTTCAATGTCCAAGATGTATTGGTGGAAGGGCAGATTTATTACTCCTCCGACTGCTAAGCATCTCCCCCCATGGGTTAGAGTCCTTTTTGGGTAAAGGACAATGCAGGGAATTCTTCAAGCTTACATACGATGCACCAGTGGTTCTACATAGACAACTGTTTTGTTTCCAAAATAGCTGGATGTCACTATAATGATTATAATTGTTTGCTGTGAAATATGTCGAAAACAAAAAACTAAAACATCTAAGATTTGTTTGTTTGTTTATTGGGTTCATCGTCCCACCAACAGTATTTCAGTTATCTGGAGACGGTCATCTAAGATTTATATTATTACCTGTATCTATAGTCTGGGTGTTTCTCCATGTGAAGTTTGCTGAGTCTGGATTGCTCCTCATAGAATGGCTGTTTGTCTGTGTTGGACATTGCCTTCCATTTGGCTCCCAGGATTTTACTGATGTTTGAGTTGTGCATGTCTGGGCATGCCTTCAGAATCTTCCGTCGTTCTTCTCGAGCCCACACCATGAATGCGTTCATCGGTCGCTTGATGTGTGGCTTGGAAGTGTCATGCTTGTCCTTCTGGGCACGGATGATCTTGGCTCCAAACATTTTGCCTGAAGAAGACAGAAAATGTAGATACATGAAATTTGATAACCTTCTATAAACAAAAAAGAAATATCAAACTTTTTTCTATTATGTTTAAAGTTTGGATTTTTCCAACTATTTAATATAAAAATATTAAAGTTTTAATTACATTTTTATTGTCTGACAAGTTTCAGTTTTACTCAGATTAGAAAAGGTCACCAATTACATGAAGAGCAAGTATGAATAAGCTCATATAAATTGTATGTTGGGAGAAAATAACAACCCCATTTTCAAATATTTACCAAATTAAACAAACATCTTTGAATATTTCTACAGTGATATCATTACATTTAACTGCCTTTGCACCAAACGTATTGTTGTCTTTCCTGTTTATACAAACAGCATATCCAGACTGAATCAAATCGCTTTGCTCTTTTGATGTGCTTTGTTTTTTCAAGTTTCATTAAGGCAGGTACTGGGATGCCGCAATGCAGCCATTAATACAGCATTAAACCCCGCAAGAATAAATCTCTTTAAGTATGAGTTATAATAGCTTTTAAACTAGCAGATAATATCAATGTAAGCTTGTGTTACGCCAGCTATTCTCAGCGTTTCTACTGTTCTGTGAAATTTGTGCCAAGATGTGAACTGTAATGAATGATAACAATGTAAACCAACAGGGCCTGCTCAGTGTGAACAGATGCTTTATGCTCATAAAAGATAAACGTCTCAATGACACTGATTTACAAGAACCCCATTTCTTCGGAGATCTTCAGATAAGAAGGTAATATTTGTCTATTTCATTATTTGTCAGATGCACTTAAAGAACAGAAATTCTGGCTTTGCTGTTGATCATAAAATCAAGAGTGTTTATGTAATAAAGTCTCATTTTTCAGCATTAATAACTAAATACTGTGACATAAGTATTTCAATTATTTTGACTAATTAGACTTTCATTTCCAATCTATTAAAATTGCTTAAGTGTCTCTTGAGGACAATGCTTCTATTATAAATTACTACTTTTACAGGTAACGGTATCTTTTGAAAATGATACAAAATCATACATTTTAATTAATGCTAAGAACTGCTTCATTTTATTTTAAATACATTGCACAAGGAAACCTCTTCATCATTATTCTATTTCTATTTTAAGACTGCTATTTATTACATCCTAATAAGAAGCCGATAGAAACCAATGCTCAAATTATATAATTTTAAAAAAGAAAAGAAAACAGAAACTTCCATTTTCCTGGGAAAAAGTTTCGACAATTACAGTGTGAATCCTTATCAATGGCTATATACTTTGTTGTTATTCAAATCACTAATTGCAAGTTTTGCCATCAGGATTGCTCTATTGTCACATTGCCATGGCAACATGATTGTACAGTGCAGCCATAGCAACGACAATAATGCAAAAATGTATTTGTTGCCTATTCGATCTACACTTGAAGGGTTTAAAGACATCATCAATGGGAAGCTGTTGATGATGACAATTTACATGCTTGACAGTCTTATCTTTTATAGGACTTCACTTATGACAGAGACAGGGAAAGACGCAAAAAAACAACAACAAAGATAATGAACGGGTTAATTATACATATGGCTCAATGTTGTATGAGATTAGATCATTAAATTTGATAAAAAAAATCTTTTTTAATGTAGAAAGGCCAGAATGTTTTGAGACTGCATGTCCCAGCAAATACTGATAAAAATACAATCAACAATAGAAAACGGTTCTTCCCTCCAAAACTAAATAAAAGCCTTGAAAGGGTTTACTATGGTGTCATCTCTATCTATAGGTGATTTAAAAGAAATTTACAATCTGAGAAAAAACAAACAAAAGATACAACACTTGTTGAAATGCAGACAAAACCAAACATTTTCTATGGTTTCTTGTTATAAACCAAACCTATTAAACATGATAGTCACTTACTGTTGGGTGAGGTGTTGTCAACTGAGCGAAGGTGGTCTGATCGGTCCTTGACCATTGAGGGTGGGGAGAGGTGGGCGGTGTTATACATGGGAAGTCCAAACCCTGGAAACACAGGCGGCCCGCTGGAGTGCTGGGCAGCCAGCTGGCGGGCAAGTGCTTCCTGTACCATAGACTCCTGCTGGAATAGGGCCATTGGAAACTATATTAATGATAGAATGGCAAATGTGTTTGTGTAGATGGCTAGATAAATTGAAGGGTCAACAGATAAACAGAAATAAAGGCTCCGATTACAAACAGTAAAAACTGGTCCTTTATAGCTTAATTTGTTATTTTGTTGAAATAAAACATAGGGCCATTAAAAATTAGAAATGAAAGAGTACCAAAAATGTGTATGTGTGTAAATGAGGGAATTCAAGTTAGTTGGATTAAGATGTGAATTTAGCAATCAGAAAAGAATAACAAATAATAATTACAGGTGTTAATATTAAGACAATAAAAATTGTCATACAGGACAAAATTTTATTTTGTTATTTTGTTGCAGTTCAGTTAAAAGCCAGCTGAGAAAGAAAGATAAAAAAGCTATATTTTCATAGTTTTTTATTAAGGACTAGCAACTATGAATACATGTTTAAAAATGAATATATATTAATATATATTCAATATGCATTTTTTATAAGTTATTACATTGCCTGGTCATGTTTCAGTAAATGAATATTTTTCCCTCATGAAAACATAATTATGATGTTAAGATAAATTTTTTACCTTATCAGCATCGAGTACAGGCAGTTTTCCTCCATTCATGAGAAAGGCGGAGTGTGCACCAAAGTTGTTGGTCATGTTGTTTAGGACGGACATGTTGTTGAGATGACTGGCTAGGCCAAGGAATGGGCTGTACTGGGGTGGGAGAAATGGTGGACGCACCCCGGGGAATATTGAGCTTTCTGGCAGGGACACTTTTGGTGGTGTGATAGACATGGGTGGTGAATGAAGGTTATTGTTACTGCTGCTGCTCGCCTGTGAGCTGCTGCCACGGCGATGGTTGCTATGGGCAGGAGGTGGAGTTTCATTCTTGCGATCTGATTTGCTCAAATGCATACCGTAGTGCTGCTGCTCATCGTGGAAAGATTTCTCACGTCTCATGCCCTCGGAGCGAGGTTTTGACAGGTTCAGTGGCCCATCTTGGTCCTTTAAAGTAGTCTCCCTTGCTGCATGGTCGCGGCTGTGTAACCATGCCGATGTGCGGAGGGAAGTCATGTGATGAGGGGGGATGTTGTCATGGTTGTGAGGTGAAGGTATGGTCTGTCTGTCTGTGTTGGGGGAGGGGCTTGAGTGTGCCCGTGGCGACAGGTGGTAAGGAGAGCATGTGTAGGGTGGGCTCATATGATGCTTTGTTTCCATGGAGACTGGAGAGGATGTCTGAGGGGACACTGTCTGAGGGATGGCCATGTGAGGTGGAACTGAAAATAAACAGAAATATATATGATTTCTTATGATAAAATTTGATTTAGCAATAAAAAAGAAATAAAAAAATCAAACATATTAAGATGTTTTGAAATAAACTTTCTCTTATAACTAAAACAAGAAAATAGCTGAAAAAGTATGTAAAAAACAAAAGAACCACTGCAAAGTGGCAAGAAATGTTCTGACACTGATTCCATTCCAAAGCAACAGTTTACCTTTGAAAATTTTGGGGAGGAGAGAGATAGAGAGTATGGAACACTATAAATCAGCACCAGATAATTAGAGCTATAAAACAACCCATACACTTACTGGCAGAGAAAACACAACAGCGTACCTATTAGAACAATTACAGTTTCAAACATAATGTTTCCTGTTCCAGTCATTCTTTGGGAGAATGGGAATGTTTTTACACTCATTATACCACTTTTCCCGAGAAAGAATCAACACTAATTGTCTGAGAAAAGACGGCAGTGGATTGGATCTGAACTTTTTATGGCTTAAATCTGGCAAATAATAGCTAAATGATGTTGCATTAAAGTTAAATATTTAATGTGAGAATTATCAAGTTTTGAAACTTGTCTTAATGCTAAAATGAAGCCATCATATCATTTAGTGTTAAATATGGTAATTAATGCTTCCATTACTTTTTTATCCATTATCACTTAGGGCATAATTATAACTTAATAACTTAGCCAATGCTTCATGGAAAACATTACAATAAATGCAGAGAAAATGGCGTAATAGACTTAAGATGTTAAGCATCTTTTGACAGGTGGCTGTTGTCTTTAAATCTGTAAAAACTGCAGAATGAAAGTGACTACAGGAATGAAATATTTCCGCAACAAGTGACACCAGAATTGGGGCTTATGAAAATGCAAGCTGTTGAGAATTCAGCTGTAACAAAATTAATACCCCATTGATTGCTAATCCAGCTCTCAGAATGTTATCCAGAGAATCAATGCAGTAGTTCCTGAAATATGAGCAAATTACAAAAGATTTCTTCAAGGGTCCATTAACGAATGGATGATTGATCTCACAGCGTCCCCTGGGGTCATCTAATTCATGCGTTTCATTTGTCTCATCTATGCAAAGTGACATCCTTAAATATCTCAAAATTTAATCTTGACGTTAAATCCAAATTATGTCGCTGTTGTTGTCATTTTTATACAGCTGGGTTGTCTAATAAATTTTCGTATTAAGAGTTATTTCAAAGAACAAAAATCTAAGCCCACAAATCTTGATGGCTTATCAGAAAGAGTAATTAACTATTTTCATGATATAACGAAGCATTATCTGTTGCATTTAATTTAAACTCGGAAACATGAAAGTGTTTGGTGGTTAACCAAATAATACTCTGATGTAACAGATATAAATGAAATTAATTTTTTCGATACAATGAATTATTGAAAATGATAGTAATTAATTTTTTTAATTTTTATGACCCTCGTAAATTTATTTTTGCAATTAAAATTTTCACATTAGTTATTTAAAGGTTAACTTATTGGGACTGGAGGATTCGCACACTTAGTTTAAATTTATTATAAAATAACTTTGTGAACAGGATAATAAAATAATATATAATATATATTTCAATTAAAAGTTTGATGAAATACATTTTATTAAATAAACATATAGATAGTTCAATTCATATTCAAAATCTTTAAATTACCTCAGGTTTTTTGTCAGGTTTTCTAGTCGCTATTTTTTTACTTTGTCATGTTAAAGTATTTAAAAAACAATCAGCAACACACGAGTCTACATAAACAAAATGAAAGCAAAGCCATACAGTCATTATTAAAACACCACTTCTGTTAAAACCTTAATGTTTTTCTTCTACCGCAATTATGACGTGTCTAGATAATGTGATAACAACTGTGATTTTTATCATTGAAAAAAACAACACAGCTGACAGGATCAGCAGCCGAAGTAAAATGGGGAAACAATCTTTGCTGGGCCGAAAAAACAAAGATAAAGTAAAATGTTCATTTTGTGTTTCTAATGAAGTTTGACAGTTTCATAATTTTATCCATATGTATTGCTGAGGCCTGGCATTATGTAATAACAGACTGCAGGATGTTATCAATTCTTTCATCGCCAGAGTTGAAAACAGAAGATGTGTTGATTTACGGGAGGAAAGGCGTGCAAGCAGAAACTAAACAAACAATGCCCCAAAAAATGGTTGTAAATTTCTAATTTTCTTTGGGAGGTATTTTGAACATGTTTAGTTCTTCAACAAAGGTGCAAATAATAAAAACTTGTTTTTGTTTGCATTATTATTACTTGTTTGTTTTTGTTGGTTTTTATAGAAAACAGATTCACATTGTTCTTGTCCCAAGGGTACTTTAAACACTAAACACTCATAACTTTCTTGATATTACAAGGAACTGGTCCAACCAAACCCATTATGAAGACAAGAAGAGAACCAGTCAAAAACTGCTTATTTACTTTGCAATGCATTAAAGCAAAAAAACACAACAAACGAAGGGAGAGAATACTAATAAAACCAAAGTAGGTAGAGTTATGGCTCTTGTGCATTGCATTTCTACTCAATACTAAGTATTTATAGACCTCATCTGACTTAATTTGTTTTAGTTAACATATAATTTTCCAGCTCTCTGATCACAATCTGCGCTATTTGTTACCATGTCTTTTGCAAAATATCAATTTTGCTTGGCATGTTGCAGGTTATAAACCAACTAAATTGACCATAGGAAGAATAACACAAAGTAAAGGGGAAAGTTTGGCCTAAATTCTAGACATTATTTAACCAGAGCAAAGACACACAACCTGGGTTCAATCTTTTCCATGCTACCTTTAGTCAAGAGATCCCTGTGACAGACCATTCATCCTGTGAAGTCTCTTGTAACACCATGATTGATTTTTACCTCCAATTTAATTGACAGGAAGAGTCCCTAATAAAGTGTATGGTTCCCTCACTCTCAGCTCTGACAGCGTTTGATGGGAGCCAACCTTTCCAGAACCAGTGTTACTTCCAGATGTGTACCTGACTTCTATTTCTCACAAGTTCTATCCCCCTCAACAATAAATGCCCAATCAAATAAATTCCTTTTACCAGACTTCAATTTCACACAATTCCAATCCTTGCAACAATAAATGTCGAATCTAATCAGCTCCTTTATTCTAATTTTCTTAGCACATTTTACTCATTAAATTTTCTCTTTTAGCTTTCTTATAGCAGGTTAGACATTTAGACAATATAAAGTGTCCATCAATGTTTCTTTTATTTGTAACTGAAGTTGCTTGAGTGGATACTTTTATGACTTCTAAAATTTCCAAAAAAAATCTCTCTTTTAACGTTCATAGGTGTTAACCATCCTTCATAGACAGACAAAAAATGTATTTCCAGAGAATCAGTTTAAGTTTATTGTCTTGTGCAATGACAGACATTAATGAATAGTCTCCCTTGAATAATCCAACAATGCAAGTAGGTTTGTTCATTTGTTTTACTCTAAGACTTTTCTAACTTTCTTGTGATACCCAGATTAACCATCATCAACAAACACTTCCATTTTCTTTTTTAAATATCAATAATTCTCTTAAAGTATTTAAATGGATTTTAAGCTTATATTTATGCAAAAGTAAGAATTTTCACTGTTTGAAATTGCAATATCTACAAAAGAAAAGGTGATAAGTCCAAGAATTCCAACTAAAAGGACCTAGCTACTTTTGGAATACCTCGGAAATTAACTAACAATGGAGACAATTTCCATTTCACCAATGTATCCTATTAATGTGCAACAGTTTTAGTGCTTAACTACAAAGAGATAAAAGCTTCTAGCATCCTTTTCACAAACTTTCCTTCATATAAACAACAATTTTAACAAATAAAGTCAATTAAGTTTCTGTAAGACTTACCAATTTATCACAATAAACCACCTATTTGTAGCAATACTGTACAGAAGCAACAAACAATTTTTCACCAAAAAAAAACTTTTGAAACTTGGGTACTACCGTCCATTTCTAGACAGAGCGAGACAGCTTTTCTCGCCATCTATATTTTATTCCTGACAACCTGATGCACAGAGAAATGTCTCAACTCTCAAAAAGACATTTTGATTGAGTCCAGGAATCTGATAAACCATCGTCTCATTTTTCTTCATTTATGCCAATTTAATTTTAATCTAATTTGATCACAATTGTCTATCATTGGTTGGATACATCTATCAATGTCTTAACATTTCTTGATTACACTGGAAATCAAATAGATTATGTCAATTATGTCTCCGAATAGTGCAAAACTATTCTTTCAACCTTCTAGACTGGAGATTTCATTTTACCAATTTTTGTAATTGTCAAGCTTAGCGATCTTTTGACCATTTTTAACCTTCAAAACCCAAGGGTTTTCTTACTATATTTTAACTTTCCTAAAAGAGTATTTTATCTTTAATTTTAAAAACTGTCAACTTCATAACTATCAAACCTAGATATTCTTCTAATTCATGTTTAAAATAAAAAATATGTCTTTTTGGCTAATTTTAATAAGTTTTAAGTTAAGACTTATCATTCATAGACTTATCATTCATTATAACCTTCCAAAACCAGGGGCCTCCTTTATCATCCTTTATCATTCTCCATAAAAGAACAGTCCCCTCTAAGTTTTAAGTGCTATTGTGTATTTTTTTGCGCCTGTTCAAGCTTCCCTTCCACACGGATATGGAGGAAAGAATTCATTATGTTTGAAGAGTTCAATTCACAAGATGGGTTTTTGTCCAGCCCCGACTTTCGAGCGAACAATTAACATTTTTGCTATCCTTTAAGTGATACCCAAAGAACAATGCTTATCAGTGTAAGTAGATGTAAGTACACACATCCTTTATAGCTACTAGTGGTCACAATTCACTTCAGATTGGAAACTTTGCCAAGCTAGCGGGGAACCACCACTCCCACACCTACACAAAACAACAAGAAAACCATGTGCTTGTTTTGTTGTATTTTTGTTGTTGTTGCTTGTTTGCTGTTTTGCTGTATTTTTTTTATGTTTTTCTAAGGAACAGGGTGGGGGATTACAAAAGAAAAATGTTGGTGTGAATGAATTGGTATGCCAGCTTATTTATACAAGCCAAAGTTACCTAGGTAGATTTGCGGTGGTTGATAATGTTTAGACTGGCTGAACGAATGAGTTCTTGAATCTCATTAGTTTCTTATCCCATACGATCAAACAATAGCTTATTTAAAGTGATTCTTTAATAGGAAATATGATGAGAAAAGGGAAGAAGAGTAGCAGAACAAATACACATTTATCAGTTGGCTTTTTAAATGTCTGTTTCTGTTATTATCTTGCCAAAACAAGTAACTGTTTGATAATTTTTTTATTTTTGAAATGCATCGCAATAACAAATACTCATCATAGCAATGATCATCATAGCAACGTCCAGCTATTTGGTGGAGGAAGACTCCAGACAAATGTGTGGGTAGAACCACTGGCGCACTGTAAATCAGCTGGAAGACCTTCCCACATTAAGTCCTTTGCCTCAAACAGTCAGCTAAGTCAAAGTAAGTTTGACTTTCAAACATGATGTGATGATAATGGTGTTGGTGGTGGAGATGGAGATGATGACAATTATGATGATAACATCATTAGATATGTCTAACATGAAATGTTATAGTCAGTCAAACCTATACAATTTATTAGAGCCTAAACAGATTAATAAGTATGACAAAACTATGACAGAAAATGACAATACTGTTAAGAAACCATTATTATACAATCTTAACTGTGGAAACCAGTAAAAGTAAATCCTTATCCAATCAGAAAAAAGCAAGCAATTTTAAGCCACACCCACAATCAATCTAGACACTCCCACTATACAGGTAATTCAGTAGAAGTGGCAAGATGTCAATAGCAAGGATGATCCCTAATCTGCAATGTGTATGATTAAAGTGATTAATATTATGATTAATACAATGATTAATCTGGTGATTATTGTAGTCACCTAATTCTTTTAATTACAAAAGTACCCTGACAAAGATAAAATCAACAAATCAATAAACTTCATGCAGTTGATTATTTGCAACTGAAGTGAAATATCTTCATACACTGATTTTTTTCCTGATAAACGATATAGATTTTTAGGATGAAAATGGAATATAAAGATCAAAACAAAAGTGTTTATACTTATTACATCTAGGATATACACTGTTCAACATATAGAATATTTTTGTGACTAGTCATATTTCATAATTTTAATAAGCATTTAATTACAAAGATGAATTGTTCAAAGCATGACAAAATAATTGTGATTAAGCTCAAAATTCAGCTCAAAGAAGAGAAGCAAAAGCATCAGAATTTTCATCATGACAAGGTAAATTTATACCATGCTATGCTTAATATAGAGATTGTACACCACATTCAGTCTAAGCGGTGACATTTTACTTCTGTTAGATCAATTTATCCACTATTCATCTGTAATTTTAAATTTCAACTGTTTGACATAAGTTGTAAACTATCTGTGAAGTTGTGACCATATAAAAGTGAGAGACTTAAGGTAGACTTGGATTTTAGACACTTGGCATTATCAATCAAACATCAGCCATAGACTAAACATTTAGACTGGGAGCACAGTACAAGGGGACATATCAATGACGGATCAGTAATAAATTCATTACAGGGGGCGGGGATAACTTGACACAAGTATCAGAACTATAACTACAAATTTGGCATCCTTGGTTCAGTCTGCAGCCCAATGTAGTAGTGTCATTCATGGTGTTAGTCTGGCAGTTGTGACTAATTGGATTAGATGTAAACATCTCACATTGTATGGGTCCCAAGATACAAAGGCAGATAAGCAAGTGTTTACTCACAGACCAAGGTGGATAACTCCAAATGACATCATTACTTGACCCAACTACCTACCCCTGTTTATCTGACACATGTACTAATTGGCTAGGCAGGATTAGTAACAACTCAGGGTGTGAACTCACAAGGGTAGATAATCATCAGATAATCGAGGAAGGTAACTATTGCAGCTCAATGAAAAAAGTCTTAGAATCAGAATAAGCCTTTAATCTTTGCAACAGTACAAGGAATAAACAAGGAATTATTAAAAAAGGATGCTGGATGGTTTCAAACAAACAGCAAGAAAGGGGACAAAAAACAACTTTGCTACTGTTGGAGATTCCAATATTATCTGAAATATTACAATTCTGAATTATGATTATGATAAATAGTGATGATGAAAATGATAATGACAGTGATTATAAAGTTGATAAATGAGAATCATGATAATGAATCTTGTCATGATTGCTAAATAGACTGCTGCTGCATTTTGTGCTGGCTACATTTTATGCTTATGCTTATGATACATACATACATAATTTATTGGCAAATCGACATGCAAGTCTTTGGCC
>CM017568.1:16978462-17137982 GCA_007844125.1 Sinonovacula constricta
TGTCAAACTTGACAAAGCAGTAGTCAAGCACTGTTAAGATGGTATCCAACAATTTGGACGGAACAATTTTTTCTCAAATGAACAAATAAGTCACTGTTACCTTAAAAGGTCCTGCATAATGTTCATGGATGCTCTGGATCTGTGTGAACAGTGAAGAATAAATCCTTGCTTGTTACTGCTTACAGGTGTTTCCTATCTGAGCCAAGCTGCAGATATAGCTATTTTTAAACTAAAAAAATTATGTGACAACTTATCTTTTAGAGTTTTATAGTCAATTCGGACAATCCTCCCTGACATGGATACCTATTTTTGGCAGAGATCACTATCATGCTTATTTAGAAATTTATAATGTGCAATTTTAGGGTGTTTTGTATTGTCTTACAATATAGGTGGTGTTCAAAACCATCTTAAGTTAGTTTAAAGTATGAGTTTATTAATAAAATTATGCCCAAACACATTTATTCGATATATGCTAACTGTTGGATAACACCTTTAAACCACAGCCTCTGTGATTACTGTACATATACTTACTTCTTCTAAATCCAAGAGTAATAAAATGTATAATGACACAAAACTTAGAAGTTTCAGGCTTTTTGTCACTTGTTTGCGATCATTGTCTTCAGTGGATGAAAACATTGCTAGCTTGATATTAATGACTAAAGTTGTATAGATGACAATTGGCAAACTTCACAAAATAAAAAAGGAAAAAAAATATAATATGTATTACAATAGATATTGCAATATGATTATGTTCTGTGAAACTTTACAAACAACAAGTATGTACTTTTAACTTTGCAAAACATTTACTATGAAAAACCTAATAAACAAATTTTATGTATTTTCCATTATTGAGCAAAACCTATAAACATAAAGATTGGACACTCTGTCTGTCAATACATAATCACATTTCTAATACCACAACATCAGTTGATTGAATTACGATTATATATTCCATCGTCTGGATCTGGTAGAGCAGTCGGTAGAGCTTAGGCTTCAGGTATGAGAGGCCAGGTTCAATCCCGGGCCATGACATACCAAAGTCATTAAAAATGGTGGTGGTATAGCGCCCTTGCTAACACTCAACTAATATAAGGGTATTTCCACGACTTGTTGGCCTGGTGTCAGGATAATGTGACTGGGTATGGTATCATGACAGGTGTTCATGGCATCCTATACACAGTGAAGGCAGCAGTATATTTGCTTTAACTGGGCACTGTCTCTATGTAACTGAAATACTGTTGATGGGACGATAAACATAATAAACAAACAAAACATATTCCTTTTTTGTAATGAAACACCTAACTACTTGGTAACCGTTAATCTTTATGGGTAGAGTTTAAATGCTTAATTGTTATAGTTGCCTTCCCTTATTTGGTTATCTTTTGTCTTTCAGGAAAAAAGTCGAACAGATGTTTCATCATGCCTATGACAGTTATATAAGATATGCATACCCATATGATGAACTTCGACCTTTAACCTGTGATGGCCTTGACACTTGGGGAAGGTAGGTATTATGTCTGATTATGTTCATACAGTACCCATACATTAGACAATTTCTCTTGAACCCTTCGCTAAGATAGTTGTTCAGATTTAAATATTAATGCAGATTTCTTTTGTTGTAAACTTTCATTTACATGAGCAACACAATGACTTACACATCTTAAAGCAAACATAGGATTAAAAAAAAGATAATTAAAATAACATACTAAAACAACTTACAACTGAGAATCTCTTTAATAACTTATCATTCACTTTTCATGTTTTTCTCATAATTTCTCCCATACACTAATTGGTCCAATTGGAATGCATGTGATTTCAACATTCACTTTATATTTCGATTATAACAATGATCCAAAATTTATTTATTTTTAATATTTTCCATTATTCCCTCTGAAGCATAATTTCAGTTTTAGCATTAACATAGTGTAACATCAATGAAACATTCATAATTTTATTTATTTATTGCACAGTTATTCTCTGACACTGATAGATGCAATGGGAATGCTTGTGATCATGGGAAACAACACAGAGTTCCAGAGGGTCTCCAGCTTGGTCATAGAGAAGATGAATTTTGATCAGGATATAAATGTGTCAGTTTTTGAGACAAACATACGAAGTAAGTACTTGACAGAGACTAGTGTCAATTATTATTTCAAAAAAGATATAACACTTCTAATTCGAGGATGTGTCATTGTAAAGTGATTCCTATTTTTTTTGAGACTGAACAATATATGATGTGGTTAATTAATTCTTAATTAATGTTTTAACAATGTGCAGTACTTTCTAGATTTCTAATAGATTTGAATTTACTTTAAAGAAGGAGGGAGCAAGGTAACAATAAAAAACTATTTCTTGTTTGCAAAGAAGAATCTTTTATTTTTTTCATACACTTGAACATGGATTCGTGAGGGAACAATAATAACAAAAATATAGTTATTATAGTTCTAGTAAGGAAATTGGGATGTTTTGAAATTCTTTGTTCCATATTTTCTGTCTGTAATCTGAGAGAAAAATATGATGCATAGACACATGTATGCATAATAAGTTATTATTAATAACAGCTACATAAATAAATAAAAGAAATAACGATTGCCAATTATTACTGATAGTTTACAGTTGTTGGAGGGTTGTAAACTCCAATATAAGCTAAAAACTATAAATTTTTAAACTGACAGTTGTAGGAGGATTAGTATCTGCCCACTTGCTCTCCAAGCGTGGAGGTTTAGACCTGGAACCAGGTTGGCCTTGTTCCGGTCCCTTGCTCAGGCTGGCTGAGGATGTTGCTAGGAGACTGTTGCCAGGTAAGTTGTCATAGCAACAAATGGTGAGCGGTAAATGGTTGCATTTTTTCATTTTAGGTCAGAATCCTTTAAAATGTTGAGCAGACCTATATACTGAAAACAGGTGGATGATGTAGCTTAGTTTCATAAGATAAAATGTATAATAACCATAAAAAATGAAAAGTTATTTTAATAAATTATAAAAGTTATATTCATATGGCACTGTTATCTCTGTTGAACCTCACTACCTAATATTTTTTTTTTTTAAGAAACACAGTTGACAGGATATCAGAATGATGTAAATTTGTGGTTCATTACATGACATCGTCAGAATCATCTCATGGAAACATCTGGCTATTTACATAATAAACCACTTAGTTGTCGAGGTATCTTTGTGAACAACTCATTGTGCAATTGAAATATTTGGCTCACATCTCTTGTCAAGTGTCAGCAGCAGTTCACCTATTTCATACGGTCCAGCACTGAGAAAAGAGCCCACTGTCTGCTGACAGCTCTTTTTGGGTTTATTTTAAGCCTTTGATTTTGTTTCTAGTATAAACATGTTTAGTAAACAGATAAGACACAAATAAATATTAAACTCTTTTTCAGCATTTGACACCCCAACTGGCATGCCATATGGCACTGTGAACCTAAGCACGGAGTTCCAGTAGGGGAGACAACTGTCACATGTACAGCTGGAGTTGGTACAATGCTGGTAGAGTTCACTGCCCTTAGTCGTCTCACAGGAGATCCAATATTGAGAAAGTGGCAATGAGGGCAATGAGAAAACTCTGGGTAGCTCCGGTCGCCAATTGGTCTGGTAATATGGGTTATAAATAGCTTGAAATGATTTTGTTTTTGTTTCATTTTGTTGCATCGCACCAACACACTTATGGTCGCATTGGTGACGTCCAGCTGAGGTGAGGGGCTCAGGAGTTACAAGTGGTCAACTTTAACCCACTCGGCCAAGGACGTCCTGTTGAAGAAATTATATTCTTATTTTAGAGATGTTATTTTTGTTGTTGTTGATTATGGTTCAAATTCAGTATGTAAATTTAGCTTACTACACAAAAATGGAAGGTATATAGTCATTACAAACAAATATATGCAGCACACAATAAATATTGCATTTCATAAGAAAACATAATTTTCAGCTTATTTATAACATTGGTAAACAGTGTAACTTAAACTTACCGAAAGAATCTTTGCAATGGTGATTGATCTTGTATTTTACAGGTTGGGAACCACATTGATGTGGCCAACGGCAAGTGGACTGCACTGGATGCTGGTATAGGTGGGGGTGTGGACTCATACTTCGAATATCTGGTGAAAGGATCTGTCATGCTTCAAAGTTCTGAGCTGCTACAGCAGTACAGAGGTACGAAATTAAAAAAAAAATCCAGTCCTTGTTATCATTAATAACATTTATGCTTTATATTTACTTAAGAATGAAATAAAATAAAATTACAACAATAAATATAATATAAATATATGAACACACATTCTGTTTCTTCAAAGATAACAAAAATGTATTTGCAGAAACTTGAAAACAGCTAGATTTAACTGCCACTAGTGAACCAAGGAGTTGTCTTAAATGAAAATTTGAACAATCAAATATTATTTATCATACTATTGTAAGGTGGATATTGCCAATGTCTTTAATGAATATTTGTTACGATACTTCAGAATGAATAAATTTTATTTGAAAAAAAAGTAAAGTTATACATTACTTTTATGAAGTATGCTGCATTGTCATACTGTTGTGCTGTTGTTGTTTTTTCAGGAAATTTCCAATATTATAAACATTTTTACAAATATGGTTACTCCTCAGGCTTCACCACATGGGTTCGCATTCAGGTCTGGGTGAGAACTTCTATTTGGGGAGATCTTCCAACATACCTGCAATGCACCAGCAGTTCTACCCAGACATATTTCTCCAGTTTTTCTCTACCGATAGTTACACAGACATGACCAGTATGACCACTGTTGTGTTGGTGCAATTGAATAAAATTAAAGATAGTCGTATATTAATTATTATTGTATTTTTAATTCAGAGTACATGTCAGCCATAGAGAAATATCTGAAGAAGGATGACTGGTACATGTGGGCTCATATGACTAAAGGCTCCATAAGTCTGCCACTGTTTACTTCCCTTGACTGCTATCTGCCTGGCATGCAGGTATAGTCTGGACTTTTGTATTGTTCTTTCTAAGATATGACAATATTCATATAGTTTTGCCAGATGATAAGTATTGTTTAATATAAACATATTTTCATTTATTAGAGATTTTGATAAGAATTGTGATGCACTTATGTCCTTTATTACTATATTAGTATTATTCATTGTGTTCTAAACATTATACATCCATCTTGTTATGTGTGTTTTATGCAGTAGCTTCTTAGACTACTTGATGATGTGTCAGTCACAATTAGACATAAATTCTCCCTTATACATTGCATTTATCAAGTAGAATTTCCCGTGAAAACCACATCTGAAGGCAGATATTATGAAAACAAATGAGTAAGAAATTTGTGAGCCATCCTGACACAGTGTTATAATGAAATCAGCTCTTCAGCAAAACATGCAGTATAGTGCTGTAGTGTATTTTAACTTCTTCCTAAAGAGACTAATAAGGTGTGAATGCTCCCTTTAATATAACATTTATCAAATATAACTGATGGTACATCATCTTGTTGATAGATGTTACAAAAATTATCAATAGGAAGTTTGGAGCCACCCACAAACAATGCTATAATGAAATACCTCCTGGTAAGCTCTTTCAACAGTTCATGTTTATTTCTCGTTAGGCCATGCTTGGAGATATTGATAAAGCCATGAAGACAATCCACAACTTCCACCAAGTGTGGAAACAATTCGGTTTCCTGCCTGAATATTACAACATTGTGAAAAATGAGGCTCATGTAGGCAGAGAGGGGTACCCACTGAGACCTGGTATGTCACCCAATACTTTGATTAATTGGATATAATGGCACACAGACAATGAACTTATTCATATTATGCAAAAAGTGAAGTTAAGTTAGTTTAGTGCACACCTATTTATTTATTTATAGCTGTTGTCGATTGGTGCACAAATTCTTTCATCTGACAGTAATCTCCCATTGACTGCCCACTCCATTGTAAAACTATCGCACATTATACTCAAGTACTGCTTACCTGTAAAGTTAATCAAAACATTGTGATTTTTATTACCTAACTTAATATAATTTATTTAAAATGTTATCAGTATAGAGTGGCAAGACAGATAATCCAACATGATGTTATTCTATTCTTTGATCATTTAACTTTAAGTAAGCTATGAATTTGTTGAAGGCTCAGAAAATGTGTTTATAAATTTCTTGCATAAAATTCTGCAAGTTTAAAAAAGATTGCTGATACTTTTCTGAAACAATTAAAGGATACAATTTTCTACTAAAGGAAAGGCAAAAAGCTGTATAATACACAATTTTCTCTTTTTTTATTAAAAAAAATTCTGCCTTAGAACTTATTTAAAATAACCCACATGATTAATTTCCTGTTTGTTCTCAGTAAGTTGCTGTTGAACAATATATTGAATATTCCTGGTGCCATATATCTTTTGAGTAATGCAATTACAAGTTATATCAACATTTTACAATTGTTATTAGAGCCCTCAGAATATTACCACCCAAAGAATCATGTCTCGGACACTATACAATATTTTATTCTCTGACAAAGATTTACATGTGCAGACAAAAAGTGTGCAATCAACTCTCCTAACATAAACATATTTTTTTCAGAACTGATTGAGTCAGCCATGTACCTGTACAGAGCTACAAAGGACCCGTACCTGCTTGAGATAGGTGCTGATATGATAGAGTCAATAGAGGCAAACACTAGGACCAAATGTGGATATGCTACAGTAAACTGATGCTTTATAATTATTTTTTTTTTCAATTTTTCATGTTTCTTTTCTATGAAAATCTTTTCAATAGTGATAAATTTTGCACTTAATATTGAATTGTGTCAATTTTGCTACAAATAGGTTTGGGGGTTTGTTTTGTAATCCTGCATTTGTCTTAAAGTATGTGGCAGAGCCATGACTTGAGCAATTTCTACATAGGAACAGTTAGTGAATACATGTTTTAAGTTTATTTTTTGATTTAAATTTTTGAGGTCTTGTCCTACCAATAAAAGCTGAAATTTTCAAGATGTCTTTACCTGGCCAACAGTTTTCTGAATAGAAAATACATTGAAGATAATATAAAATGTAAAATATAATTTATAATACATGTATATGTTTATTTTTTTCCTTTTAAAAAACCTATATATATGGACAAAAAGGCTTTTAGATATATATTTGGACAAGTGCAAAGATTGTGCATATATTTTTATAAATTCAAAACAACAAGAGACTATCAAAAACCTTATTCATAACCAGATCCTTTTCTGTTTTCATGGGACACATATACTTATAGTACCCATAGTGTCATAATAGGGTTGTCTGTGAATGAACAGATCAAGTTTTTTTTTTATAAAAGAATAATGCTGGAAGGACTGTTGTTTTAATTAATGCATTGAATAATTTTAACTGCAGAGCTGTTCGAAAACTTGTTTACACTTCATCAGATTTTACTGTACACCTTTTAATGAATTTTTTTTCTGATTCTGACACTAATAAAAATGCTTAAACATGTGTTAGCCTTTAAACTTCAAAACAATTATTGTTTGAACTGAATATTGATACTTGGACCCTATTTGAAGAAAAATTCAATCTCAAATTGGGAAAATCATTACTTATGCTTCATTTTTCTGTTTTACTTCATTGTTACACTTACAAGGACATTTTATGGTCATTTTGTTAGCAATAATCTTATATTATTGTATACCTTTTGTACAATACCAAAGAGGTTTAGTTTTAAAACTCTTTTTCAAGATGTTGTTTTTGGCCAAATCTAACTAAGTTAGTTTGTGCATTGTTATTTTGTTAGCAGGTGAAGACAAGGTTCATTATTAGCAGTATGTTAATTATAATGTTGTTTTAGCATAATCTGATGTACATCTATGAATTAGACATAAATTAAACAACATTTATGAAACCAGTTACATTTAATTCTTGCAGGTTAAGAATGTGAACACGCACACATTAGAGAACAGAATGGAGAGTTTTTTCCTTGCTGAGACGACTAAGTACTTGTATCTGCTATTTGATCCGGACAACTTCATCCACAACACTGGTGACCACGGCACCATTGTTAACACACCCAATGGAGAATGTGTTGTTGATGCAGGTCTGTATTCACGACTTGATCTTTTATTTTTATACACTTTTAAACAAAACTTGGCCTATGACGGCAAGAAGGTGATCAGATGGTTAAGTTGTTGTCTTAGTTAACATCCCTGGACTAATGGTTACAATATTGAACTTCTTACCAGAGAGTCATGGGTTCAAACCCCAATTCTTGTACAAAATATTAGTCATTGGGATTGACTATTTCGTAAGTATTTCTTGATGTATTTACTACTACCCAAGTATTGGCTCTGGTCATGAAATGGGCAATTAGGACCACAACAGGGAAAGGTGCTACATTGTTCTTGAATGTGTTATCCTTGAAAATTAACTAATAAGTTAAGAATACTGTATCACAACCATTTTTGATAAAATGAATGCTCCAAGAAGTTGCTTTTTTAACCTTGCTGCATTAGTAATGAAGTAGGTTTTAAAAGTAAAAAAAGTTAAAAGACATTCATTAATATCAGGTTTTGGATAATTAAAAATATCTCTGTGCTCTGTGCTCCTGTAACATTAAATGTACTGAGATGTAAGTCTGGAGGTCTTCCTCCACCAGTAATAAGGTAGATGTCTTCAATATGACCATAATTGTATATTGGTGCAATGTAACAAAACAAAAAAATACACTTGGAAATTTTACTGATCCTTAAGCACCAATTATAATGAAACAAGCCATCTTTTTAATTTTCTTTAATTTTAGCAGTTTGCCAAATAAGCTAAAAGCAGACTGGACATTGTAGACATACTTGGGTTTAGAAATATTCAAATGAGGAAAGCTTCCAGCTAGCTTACATATTGTGGTATTCCTGCAACCTTCCTTTCCCTTCAGTAAACAAATTACTAAAACGAGGTCAAGTGAATCGGGTTAATTTACGGCTACCATAGTTACATATCTACTTTTTAACTTTTATTGATTGCTCAAAATAGGCTCAGGGTTATGAACAGAATTCTGAGATCATCCCTAAGTACATGATTGGCCAATTTTTAAACTTCAATTCAGCCAATCATATCCTTGAGTATGATCCCAGACTCCACCTGAAAGTTTCATAACCTTGGACCCAGATCTTAGTCTAGTTTGATGAGTCTCTGAGTCATTGTTGGTAAGATATTGTTTCACAAAGGATAACATCCATATTATTGTTATTAAATGCTAAAACCTTGTAAATGGTAAACAAGAACATTGTAAGCTAGATGGTTCTGTGAAATATGGAAACCCCAACCTCCTTGTTAAATTTTTTTTTAAAAGAAGTAGGTCTATTACTAAGAAGTGTTTTTATGTTTTAGGTGGTTACATCTTCAATACAGAGGCTCATCCAATAGACATGGCTGCTCTGTACTGCTGTAGTGCAGAAAAGCAAGAAGATGATCAGGAATTGCAGCGTTTCCATGACAATCTTGATCTTCTAACTCTGTTTGGTGTCAGCGATAAGGATCCAGCTGTACAAGGTGTGCAATGGACAAAGAAAAAGAAACCAAAAATTGACAATTTTGATACTTATATTCCCTCGCAGGAAATCTTTAAAAAAGGTGCTCATCAAGTAATAATTTCTACACAAGGGCAGAAATTCGCAGTAAAAGCCGAGAAGTCAAAACCAACTGAGGACCAGCAAAAATCCGCAACATCAGTTCCTGAACCAGCAATAGATGACCTAAGGGGATCATCTTTGGATAATACAGATACTGCAGATGATAAAAAAAATACAGATGGTGCAAGAAATGACAAAGAAAGTTCAATATCTTTAACCTATTCTCATTGTGATAAAGATGGTTGTAAAGATGTCAAACATGAAATCGAGACAGAGAATCAAAACTATGACATACCTAGCAATGTTGACAAAACAGAAAGTGAAGAAAATAATGGAAATGAAAATTATAATAAAGACTTGTACAAGGAAAAATATTCAGATTTATCTTCACAAAAGCAACCGATTGCACAGAGTGAAACGCAAGTACCACAGACACAATTCTTTTCAAAATCTGATAAAATTTCAGACGTTTTTCAACTGCTGAGGAGCTTTACGTCAGACATTTTATCCAGTCGTAATGTTCGAAGTGTTAGGTCAATTCAGGAGAAGTTAAAATATTATGAATTGTTTCAAGTGGAGAATCAGCCAGAGATGTTAGTTTGTCAGGCACAACCATTTTATATGAGATATTCACTAATGGGAGAAATGTTCCTGTCCCCAGATGAGTAAATTCCCAGCACAGATATAGCTTGAGTTTGGTGAAGGTTTTAGGACCACTTCTTCAAAAAGAAACTGTTAAGTTGCCTGTCTCATAAGTATTTTTTTTTAAATTCTTTCTTGAAAAACAACTTAAAACCCTACAATATTTTTAAGACCCTTGAAAACCCCAAAATGTGTTAAGTGTTTACACCTTTTTACTCACATTTACTGTTTGACCATATTAACTAGGTTTTTTTATCTTGCATTTTTAAGAAAGTTTTCACATGCTATAAAAAAGAGTGTATTTAAAACCAAAAAGTTGTTGTGCATTAAAAAAAATGCAGTTTGATACATACAGGTGGTAAAATCAAAAGGAGCAAATTAATCTTTATTAGAAGTAGGGATGTAAGCGAGATGTTCAAATATATTTAAGCATTAGAATGTTTGGTAAATATAAGATTTTTTGCCAAAGAAAACTTAAACCGATTTGGTTTGCCTAAATTGAAATCATATAAAAAGGAAAAACGAACAAAAAATACACACACATAACAACAACGACAAATGATGAAGGCCATACGTTTTCTTGCTTAAACAGTTATAATTCACACCTTAACTGTTTAACATTCACACCTGTTACTAGGTAAAAGGCTTGGAATTGTGGTTGTCAGGCAATTAGCAGTGTAATAGTGTCATAATAGAAACATCTTTTAACTTATTGTCCGTTTTTCCTATTATTTCAGCGGCTTATGAACTATGAACTTTATCCACTATGCTCGTGTTCAACTTGGAAAATTCTCTCAAGCTATTCACAGCAGCCCATAAGGTGACATACAACTGGTTATCCCCTGCCATACTGTGCAACACTGCAGACAAGCAATATCATGCAACCAGTATGGCCAAAATGAGGTTCACTGAATTTATAAGTAAATCATGTGATTTGTCTATCACATACACTAATAAGAACTGAGCTATTTGGGGTAGGGGCAGGTAGGGATAAGTACACGTGGAACGTTTTTATTTTACACGGCTGGATATTTGATCATGTGCCTGGAAGGGGCATGCTGGCTGTTTCCTCGACACTGACATCCTCTCCCACTAGTAGCCCTAGTGGGTGACACGTAGCACCCCCACCTCAGGTGACAGTTGCATAATAAAAAACCCTGGTCACTGTCTACTAGCCTATATTGGAAACAATACCATGGGATGAAACCATATACACAGAGTGTCAGTAAAGTTTTGCTCAAAATTTTGATTGGGTATATTGGCCTGATTTTCTGTCCTAATTATTTAATCAGTATATCACAATAATGCCTGCATCAGTTACTTCCAATGTATGGAAAAACTTTCAACATTAAGACCTTTGCAACATTACACTATACTGCTCAGGTACAACGAGCAACTCAACAGACCACTGTTACAAACTCATATTCTTTTCTTTCCCTGTTTTTTGTTTTTATTTTGAAAGTAATTGCCGAGTAATAAACTTTCTGAAAATTTAAACACTTTGATCTTATTGCTAAAACCATTTGGACTCATACTATTATATTTTTCGTAGATTTACATCATCCAAATAAGCTCAACTTTGTTTTGTAGAATCTATAAAATAGTTCCAAACTTTTGGATCAAAAATGATCTGAACATTGGAATGCTTCAATGTTCAATTTTTGCCATCAGTCATTAGAAGAAATGTTTTCGTCTTTACATGTACATTCTTAATATGTAAATCTAATAGTGCTATGTATGTGCCTTTGATGATATTTGTTGTTTTTGTTCTTTTAAAGTCATGAAATTCTATCTTTTACATCTTAAATGTTTACTTGTGGGAAACACCATTAGGGTGGTGTATTTGTTCTGTGTTAATTGAGAGAAAGGTGTTTCCAGATAGTAAAGGGATAAGCCAAAAACCCATCTTTCTTTCTGAAGGAATTACCTGTCTTGCATTTGGCCATATCCTTTTTCTTCTTGTTTTTTGTGGGTTTTTTTAATAAAATAAAATATATTTTTTAATTAAGCATATTTTGCCTTTCTGAAGGAATTAGAAGTAATACATCTTGCCATATACTTATGAAAGGTATCTTTTTCCTTTTCTTCTTTTTTTTATATCAAATAAAGTTCTATTCAATCTTAAATTAAGCATTATTTTCCACTTTCATGTTAAGATAAATCAATAAAATACCTAAGAAATTATACAGGCACTTGGCCATGATTTGCCGTTTTAACCAGTAATATGATTTCATTTAAATTACAAGTTTGTCCAATTATATTACACAGCTTTAAACATTTTTAAGAATGGACACATTTTTTACAATATTTTTCAAGTTCTGCCACACCTAAGTGGCCTGGACGCTGTTCATTATGTGTATAAAACATCTAGAAACACATGCACTCAGTACAAAATGTAAGTATGGTGTAACATTTTAGCCAAACCTTATACTGTAATGACATAAGAGATGCTACTGTATTATAATTTTATGTGATCTAATTAAATGGTATTTTTTTTTTATTAAACCTATTTTTAGGTTTGTCTCTAGATGTCTTGCAAAATTTTGCTAAATTATTCTATGGTCTCATGTGTGCATGACATCTTGTAACACATGCCATGGCTCGGCACTAAATACAAAATTAAATTTACAGTATTGAGCCAATCAGCACACTGTTTATAACAAATGTTATACTGTATTATTTAAATGTAATATGTTTATATGACATGCTATTTTAGCTTTTGCATGAAAGAGCAAGAAATACCTGTAAAAGAAAACCTTATGATTTCACTGTGGCCCACTGTGACATGACAAGGCTATCATTTTCACTATGGGTCTGAAAAAAGGTTATAATAAAAATAGATTAAAATAAAGTATAAAAACAAAATAAGCATGAAATAAAAAGAAACTTTGTCAAATATTCTCAGTTTATTAGCTTTAGTTTATAATTTTTTTTACTCACATACAAGAATTATCCTGTTCAGTTAATGTTTTGTGAATAAATGCCATTGTGTCTGAATATATATTCCATTTGTGCTTAATAGATCTATCATCTTCAGGCATTTAATAAAGTTATTATAATACTCATATGACTCCTATTAACACTGCATGTTTTAATGCAAGCACAGTTTAAATATGTACACGGTAGATGCCATTTTAATGGGTACACTATCTTGAAAACAGCAGTTATACTTTATGTTTCTACTACCTTAAGACATATTTAACCAAATCCTATGAAGGATTCACTTATTAAGGGTCATCAGAGTTGATGTTCATTAATTATCATGACTTTAATAAAAAATCAGTAGTTTAAGAGACAGTTTCTCTGGGGATTTGTATGGTTAGATATGATGTAGGCAGATATCTTGTATGGAATGTTAATCCAATTCACACAACACCAAGTAAATAAATGTCAACAAGCTGATGAGGAATGTGACAAAGGGAAAACATTCTTAGAAAGGAAAGTATGTTCTGGATTAACCTATATGCACAAATTAAGCAAGCTTAAGCAACAAGTGCCGACCTTGACCATCAGGCTCTTTTTTTATTTCTGATCAGGATTTACACTCTGTGCTGATAACTTTCTACCAATATGCTTTGTTATCATTCCATTTACTTGTTAAAAAAGATAACATATAAAAGATAATAAGTATTTTTTATTTATTTTTGTGAGGTCTCAAACTCACAAAAGAAAACTGGAAACCAACATTTAAGGGAAAAAAAATGATGCAATGTTAGAATATAAATTGATAATATTTAAAATTTCATGTTTTTTGTTTATATTATATATATTTATAATGAAGAATATTTTATATATTTCAAATGTGTACAGAAATGAAGATTAATTTGTATGTTATTTATTTCCAGGTATGCTTTATTTTTTCAATATTGGTTTCTGGATGATGAAGCTTGTTATTTTCATTGTTGAACACTACACATGCAAAGAATTAAATCATTTAATAATAGCATGTTTTATTGCTTTGCTGTTAAATACCAGACTAATTTTTGCCCTTGACTAATACAATTTTCAAGGCAGTTGAGGTTTGCAAGTTTTATATGGCATGGAATCAGTATGCACAAACCCAACACATTTACAACCATTTTATTGTTTTTTGAAGGAAGATATCCTTTAGTACTGTATAAAGTATCCTGGCAGAAAACTAAGTAATTCATGAAGGGAGGGTTTCCAACTAACTTGCAGTGCACCAGTGGTTCTACCCCGGCATAAGTCTGGGGTCTTCCTTCACCAATAATTAGCTGGATATCGCCATTAACTTAACTGTGTTGGTGCGATGTAACAAAAAAAAAACAACACAATTTCCTTCCATAGCAGACTAGTGAGTTGTAGTTGATACTGAATGTATGCCTGAACAAGTTGTTAATGTTAAAGATGAAAAATGGTGACTGACTATTATTTCTGGATAGACCTCCGACAAAATATTTAGTTATGAAACAGCATACTTGTTAAAAATTGTAGTGGTATAGCGACAAAGCTTATGCTCAAGCAAATATAAGGGTAGTTCTACAAGTGGTTGAACTGGTGTTAATGTGCCAGGTATTAATAGCATGCTATACACAGTGAAGGCAGCACTATAGCTGCTTTGAGTGGACATAGAAATACTGTTGGTTGATAAACCTAATAAACAAGTTGGATAGAATTACAGATACAACATGAGCAGCAATACCTGCTGTATACTTTTTTTTAGATTAGGACACAAACTGATGTGGATTTTGAACTGCAAAATGCCTGGTGTTTTTTTTGGTTTTGTTGTTATTATACTTATCTGCTCAAATACAATTATCTGCAGATGGTGTTCTCTTAATGAAAATAATGAGCTGCCATTGATTGCATGTTTTAAGCAAGACATTAAACCACACCCAGCCACATTATCTTGACACTGGACTGCCAGCTGTGGAACTATCCTCATAAGCTAAGTATACACAAGGGAGCTTTTTCTCTACCATCTTTTAAGGCCTGAAATATTTGTCGGCTCCGTCTCTCTAATGTACTGCCATGGCATTATATTTTATAAGGTGATCAACGTGCAATTGATCCTGGCTCTTGAGTGGCCATAAAACAGAATGAAGTAAAAAAAAAAAATACATTTCAAAAATATTTTTTAATTATCATTTTCTTTACACAATCATAAGTTTGACTTTAGAGATTTTATCACTCAAATACAATACCAACACACAAGTTGAATTAAGGTACAGGCTAAAAGATAATGAAATGTACATCATTTATAAAACACAAAACAAATATGAATCAATGGCTTCATGTACCACATTTTCATTCAAAGCAGATCATATGTACACAAATACAAATTAACCCCCTGCCAATGATATCTAGTGTACATGAAAAAAGATGTACAAAAAAAAATGGTAAGATAAGGTACAATGCTGTTTGACAAGAAATGTGCAGTATTACCATTTGTACAAAGCATGATTTACATAAATGGACATGCATGAATAAAAAGATGCACATTCTTATGTTATAGAACAGAACAGAACAAATTTATTTAGACTTGTAAAAACATACATTGTGTAATAACAAACTTTAATCAACATATTATTTAGTCAGTTATTTAGTATATATACACAGATTATCATCATGACCAGAGTTATTTTATTCAATACAGTTGAATAACAGGGAAAATTGATCTCTAAAACAGCAGACTGACTAAGGTAATTACATGTTATGAAATATGAAAACTTGCGAGTGTTTACAAAATAAATATTGATTGTACTGAACATCTTACTGCGCATAAGGAATCTTACAAAACATCCAAGTAGAAATTCAATTGTCTATATGGCCACAATAACAGACCTCATAATAGCAGGGGAAAAAAACATCAAAGAAATTATTTAACAAAAACAAACACACAAAAAAAAAAAACCCACAGTAATGTTGAGGAAACATGCCCCGATTTCACATGTATGGGTTATAGTATTCCAGTAAATACATTTTTGTATGGTTTAACTTTTACTGCTCTAAACAATTTGATATTGATGCAAATGAAGGTTGGGTACAATTCATAATAATGAAACTGTTACACACTCATAAATACACAAAATTCATAAAAAGTTTCACTGAATTTTTTTTTTTTAAATGACAAATTTGCACAATTGATTGCACATGAAGAGAAGACATACAAACATTAAGCACTTAATATATCTGTAACAAATCTGTAATGTTCGTCAGAAAAATGCAATCATAACAAAATTACTGTAACAGCACAGACTGACGAACCTTTATTTTAATTTTATTGCAAATTATAGTCGACTATTAAGTAACACAAAACATGACTATTCCATTTATGATCATTGTTTCATGACCCTTTACCTTGGCAATAATAAGTCTATCACAATAACAGCTATCATAAATTATCATCTGGAGCGAACAATCATCCAACAAATAAAGAAGACGAAAAAAGCAGAAGAGGAGAAGGTACCACATCTGTTTGTACCCACCCATTCGTGTAATGGCTTTTAATCTATTCATTGTAGCATGTAGAAGATTGCCAGACTTGTCAAAGTCATCATCCTAAAGAAAGAAAATATACAAACTGTAATAGTGATATATAGGAATAATGTATTAAAGGTGGTATCAGGGAGTTAAGGCCAAATTTCTTTCCTCAAACTTCAAGCTATTCTATTGTAACCTGAACTGATCCTGTGAAACAGTTTACTGATGCCCTACATCTATGCAAACAGTGAAGCATAACACTACAATCCTCCTTACAAGCATGTATTTCCTATCTGAGCCATGCTGCACAGTTAGCTCACATTATATCATCATCCAGGTCATCAGCCTTTCTTCGATGTCTATTTTTAGATGAAAAACCATATCACCTTATTTATTGATTTAAAAAGAGCGAACATTTTGAGTGTTTTTAACAAGTTGTACTGCCTTAAAAATTGAGGAAGTGTTTTAAAATCTTGTTTGCTTACAGTAAAGCATAATTTTCTGCTGAAATTATGCACAGATACCCCAAACAGGGGTCAGATATTACATGTATTAGATATAAGCAAACTGTCTGATACCACTTTTAAAAGTAAGATAGGGACTCATGAAGGAAAACTACAAATATACATATGTATTTATTTCAAAATACACACAAGTTAAACATATAGCAATATTGTTCAGAAGCATACTGCAATTTAACTTTTACTGTAATGTTTTATTTTTAACCAAATAAAATTTAATTATGGTATATTCAATGAGTACAGGTTCCTATTAATAGGCTTTAATATTAACAGTTTGAAAGAAATTACCATGTCTTTCATCATTTTGGTCTGTTCTCTAACTTCAGTTCCAATATCAATTGTTAACTGAAAAAAGAAGAGAAAGCGTAACTTTTAAAAGTAGATGCTTTGCTTACCGTACTTTGCAGAATACAACCCCCCTTGGAATAAACCCTGCATGGCCCTTTTTAATGTATTTTTAAATTTTGTAAATACATAACCCGCAGAGAAATATTCCCCACACCCTGTGTGCCGATAATTTATGTGTAGGTCCCCGCTAAAGTCCCCGCTAATGAACATAACTGAAAAAAAGTCACACAAAGCATCAAGAACGAGTGCATATACATGTATGCAAAATAGTTATGAACCACCATCAGATGCTTGAAAACTGTTCATGTTATGCTTTGAGACGAAAGTGGTTGCAATTTTAGTGAGATGGTCCTTAATTCTGACCCCAGTATGCTGTAAATTATGAACCACCATCTGATGCACGAAACTGTTTATTTTACACTTGTAGACCAAAGTGGTTGCAAATCTTTGTGAGTCGGTGCTTAATTCTGACCCCAGTTTGCTATAAATGTCTTCTGCAAAGAATGTTATTAAACTGAAGGTCGCACTTTTAAGCAGCAAAAAGGTTAAGGAGTTCAGTTAAGCCTGCAATCAATTTCCCTTTTCTTAGGTTAGTGGCAGCTGACGAAAATTGGATTTTGTCAACAGATTCCCTGCACTGGAATATTCCCTGTAGGCCGCCATCTTGAGAAAAAAAGTTGTGGGCTATATTCCTCAAAATACGGTACTTTTGTATATTCACGAATTAATTATGTGACCATTGCGTGTATTATGTATTTTCTCCTTATAAGACGGGGATATTTCCTCAAAATTTCATGTTCATAGTGTGAGGTCTGTCTTATAGGTGGTGTCTAGTGACCTGGCAAAAAAGTTTTCGCGTTGTTTTAGGGCAAAAACATACCACTTAAACTTGTGTTTATGCAATGACCGAAGTGGGGTCATTATCAACCGCTGATAATTTACCTTAATTGAACTTTAAATTCTGTCGGTCAGCGATTAACTGTCTCACATACGTTTCCCTGTGTTCTGTATGAAAGATGGCTTATTATCTGTCAGTTAACACTGAAACAAACTTTCAACTTCAGTCTGCCAGATACACCAAGCTGTAATTTAATTGGTTTTTGTGTAGACTTGCCTCATTACACAGGTCAAGTTGACTGACTTTGAGATAAGCTGTTGTCAAGGTGATATAGATCAGAGCAGTTTCACAGTGATGGAGTGAACAATGTGTTTTTATAAGCAGCTGTTGATTACATTTCTCCACAAATTTTTTGTCTGGCGGCATGTACACAAGGACAGTGCACTGTTCCCCGATATATTGTATACTGTCATACCTCATAGCAGTGCAGCTGAGACTAGATACATCCTGCAACGTGTGAAAATTACAGTCACTGTTTAACAATTAACCCTTTTGTTGAGACAGCATGACTGGGTCGGTGCTCCTGATAATTTTTTTCGCTTCGTCTTATAAGGGGGCAAAACAGAAACCAACAATTTCATAGGTGAAGTATGGGGCTGTCTTATAAGGGGAAAAATCTTATAAGTGAAAAGCACAGTAAGTCTGTTAAATCAACATTAATGTTTTACTTTATTCCTTTTGTTTAAAATAAAATTATCATTTAAAGAAGTGTCAAAATAAGTAAAAACATTATCATAAAATTAGAACTTCAGTTAGTGTAAATAGAAAATATCAACAGGGCATGTACATAAAATTAGTTGTTACAGCAATGCATGGACAATACTCTGATCTTACAGATTTTAGAGCCTTCACTTTACTGGAAAGAAGTTCTTCCTGGCGATCATTTTCTGTCTGCAACATTTCTTGTGTGGGTTGATAAGATGATGGCGTCGAATAGCCCATGTCATGAGCTGAAATAAGGATATAAACATAGCATATATTCTAACATTTAAGTAAGAAAAAGAAAACCCCACTTCATTTATTTTTGTCAGGTCAGTTACAGTGGCAAAATTTTCATGTTGGTATTTATAGTTGTAAGTAATTTTATAATCATACAAAGCCAGCCAAATTGATTGCTTTATACTTAATCAACAGACATTTGATAACCAATCTAAACTTGCTAATATGAATATTAAAGAGTATATATTGAAAGTTTCATTGGTGTCAGTAATACAATTGTTTTTTTGGCAATTGTTTTTGTTTGCTGTTAATTTGACTGATAAATACAACACCAGGTTAATCTAAACATGAAGGTTCACAATTGGTAAGATAAGTAACTTTTAGCATGGGATGGCAACCTTAATACCATATATATTTGATTTGTACCTGCTGACAATACTTATAATGTATACTTATTTTACCTGTGACTCAAGATCAGTTAGAAAATGACAAGATGATCTGTTACAAAGGACCATATTGTCTGGCTATGAAACTGCATGGGTGGTGGTCTTAATGTACCATTACCGTAATGTACCAAGACTTAATGTACCATTTTTGGATCGAATGTACCATCTATAGTTTATATAGGGATTATGGTGGGCATATTGTTCAGTGTGGAGGACCCCATTGAGGGGTGATAATTAGGTGTGAAAATCTCCCTGGGGCATTCTGTTGTGTATTTGTCAATTGATAAACCTGTTTGTTAATATGACAGGCTAGTTTTTAACCATTTATAAATCTGTTTGAAGAATAAACAACAAGTCTTGTATGGGTTATTAAACAAATGTTCCATGTATTAAGAAATTATAAGATTGTTTTACTTAAGTAAAGAATTTATCAATAAACTTTAATAGTAAAAAATAATTAAAAACAATACAACACATCATCATTTAAATATATATATCCCGATATCAGTCAATGTCACACAGTCAATGGCATACTTTCACATCTTTAATACTTTAATCATGACCATTTGAAACTTTAAATACCCTTAATTACACAATTGTGCTAAAACATTTACAGTTTAAATTAATGTGTGAATAACTAAAAAAACAAACAATCACAATGATTGTTTAAACACATCACTTGGCACATCACTTGGAGATGTGTGGGACAATAATCTAATACATTAAATTGTTATCCATTCCAATCTTAATTTAATTAAATACAAAACACATTTGTGACTGGGTTAAATTACGAAAATATAGGTTTATAACCACTTACTTTAAAGAACAAACACAGGTAATTATGCATTTTATTTAAATAAAACTCATTAAAATTTCAATACATACACATTTAAATATCATATACACAAATGTACAACATGTTTTAACTTTATTTGAACTAAAAACAATATATATAAACGTTAACAATAATTCCCTATATATTCTATATATGGTACATTCGATCCAAAAATGGTACATTAAGTCCTGGTACATTACGGTAATGGTACATTACGTCCGACAACCAAACTGCATAGCTACATTAACAGCTACCTTATAATATTTTCTAGATTATTTTATATCTAATACCAAGTTCAGTATTATAAGATTATCTTATATTTGGTAACCAGTCCTGACTTTTTTATAACAATTAAAGTATGTGAAAAAGAAAATTTCCTTGTACACGTTATAACTTTCAGTTTCACATTAGGCCTGCCATAGTGTGATGCGCTAATTTCGTACACAATCAGTTTAGGTATATTTTCATGTAATTTGAATACCGCAGTAAATTTCACAATAAAAAGTCTCAGCTATTAAAGGTCTAAAAGAATGTTTGTCATTTAAGACATCTTACCCATGTGTGAACGTCTCATGGTTGTGAAATATGTTCGCTGTTAATGTCTGACAGTTTACAATCAACAGAACTGTACACTCTGGCACTTCCGGCGTAAACTTGTGTGACGTCATCAAATCAAGTGTACTTTTTCCCGTTTAATTTGCGGTCGTCAGTTGTTATTATTCTGTCTATTCGGTGAAGACTAAGATACAAAAACGTTATTTTATCAAAATGATAAAGTTCTTAATTTTTTTTTATTCATTAATTAAAGTTTCAAAATGAAAGTAGGTCGACTAAGTGATAACTGAATAAATATTGATTTGTTTTGTTAAAAGAAAGGGAGGAAAGGACTGGCATGCTGTAGCATCCCAACTGAACTACTTTAATATAATAGGGGCCGTTTGAATAGCATTATACTTTACACAATTAATTTGATATGTGCATAAAAATATATCAGTCATTTGTAGTCTTAACATATCCTCTCTATGAATATATACTAATCAATAGTAACAATTTTAAAGAAGTAAAATGCACAAGGCCTTCTATTTAGCATTCATTTATAAAAATATATTGTTAGAGAGAGAGAGAGACAGAGAGACAGAGACAGACAGACAGACACAGACACAGACAGACAGACCACACAGACAGAGAGTGCGCGAGTTTTCGGTTTTAGGTGAGTATACTTCTTGTGCATATTTACATATTTTTATAAATGTTCAAGTAAATGTTGGTCTTCCTAACTTAACAGAAGCAAAATTATCAATGGATAGAAGAAATAAGAAACGTTGAATTTAAAGTATGCCGTATTTCTTGCTAAAGGGAAATCATTCGTCTGTCATCTATCTGACATCAAATTTAAAAGCAATCTACTTTGAGACGGTCCCTTTGTTGAATTGACCAATGAAAATCGCCGTAGTATCTGAACTGACCAATAACCACACCTATTCTTGCCAGCCATTTTAGCTTTGACAGAAACCCATACTGGGCCGTGCATTATTGGAATCTGTGAGTTTTTTTGACTATTTACTCCGGATTTCATAACATATCTGTCTTCTTACATTCGAACAGTTTATTAGGAGCCACAGCCGCTGTATTCAGGGACTTACTTTTCTTTATTGTGAGTAGCTTTAATTTACTTTGGAGCCTTTGAGTCCAACTCATAGGCGTAAAAACAACACACCTGAAATATTTTAACTAATAACAGAATATATATCATTGGCTGATTTAAATGCAGAAGAATATGCACAAGTAACATTAATGACATGCACATTGTGACTTTGATATAGAACTTCATGATATTGATTGTCGTTTGCCATGTCGAGTTTTATTTATGTGTTAAATTCCAAGTTTAGTAAACAGGTGTGAAGTAGATTGGTAGAAAGAGTAGTTTATCTGTCACTGTAACTTCTGCAATATTTGTATTTAGGTACCCCAATTTTAAATACTTATTTATAGTTCACCTCCATATTTGAACACAAATATTGCTACCGTTTTTGTGTAACTGTATAGAAAAGCTGTGAAGAGTGAAATGACAAGCGACTCACAATTTGGATAGAGAAAAATGGACCATGTTAACTGATTATGATGTGGGTGTGTTGTAAGGAATTTCTGAAGCTTGAGGAACAATAAAATTAAAACTCTACCTCCACATTTTTGTGGTATTTAGTTATAATTCTTTAACACATTAATGTTGATGAAGCCAGATTTTGTAAACTAGTTCCTGATGGAGGTGTAGTGATGGGTCCAGATATGGAGTGCCCAGGGTGAAATAGCTAGTGGCATCATAGTATAGTTATAAAAATAGAAGGGGTACAATTACATTACTTAGCCTATAAAGACAGTTCAACAACTACTTGGACTGGTGTCAGAATAATGTGGCTTCAGACTTAGTGTACTCTTTAACAGTCAGTACTCTCTAAGTTGCATAGTAAAACATGTTTCGGGTGCAGAACCACACATTTTTCTGTCATAAGTTAAGAAAATGCCAGATGGTAGTGATGATTTCAAGTTTTCTGACCATTTTATTTGTCATACACTATAAATAACAAAATATTATGTTTATCAGATCTAGTCCATGAAATATGGCTGCTCCAGTTGCCTGAGGTTTGAAAAGTACTTAGACCAGTCTCACTCTAAGTCCTTATTTATTTATTTTTATTTATTTGTTAAATTTATTTGTCTTTTTTATGGGTAGTTCCAAGCTCTGGTCTACTTTCAAGCCAATGCTTGTTCAGCCTTTTTTAACCATTAACTCTTTTCCATTCTGTTCATTTAGTCATATAGACTTGATAAGCTCCCTTTGAACTTCTAATTTTTTATTTGTTTTTACTTTGCATCACACTAACAATAAGAATGAATTATGGTAATACTGATGACATCCAGCTAATTATTGGTGGAAGAAGTCTATAATAGATGATGATAGATATATGTTTTGGTAGAACCAGTGGCACATTGCTTGTTCAATATGTTGTAAATATGCTCTCCACAGAGCCAGATAGCTCAGTTGGTAGAGCAGCTGAGGTCGTGGGTTGAAATCCTACACAGTTTCCAGGTGAGCTTGAATGAGCATGATATGATGCCAAAAGGGCAGGTTCAGGCTCAGAGGAAGTAGAATGGAGTGGGCGAAGATGGCGAGACAGTGCTATACAGTGAGTGCCATAAGGGTCTTAGTGAATTTGAGGAAGTGTATCAGGAAATCACATCCTCCACAAATGGCAGGCTGGATATAAGGATATATTGGATTACCCTCAAAAACATCGATGGTGACAAGGATAATTCTGTGTGTAAGTTGGTCATCAGGTTGGAGCAGTAAGTGGCTGTAAACAGAAGGTTCTGTACAGTTGATACCTAACTCCAAAAATGTTAGAGATGTGGAAGTGTTTTGAGTATGCACTCCCAAGAGCGGTCTGCTCAGGCAGCTGAGTTAAGGAGGTTGTTGGTTCAAACCCCATTCAGGATAAATGGTTATTGCAAGTTGGTTCACAACAAATATTTAAAAAAAAATCCAAGTTTAGATGACCCTTTTCCAAAATATTGTGACATTTTTGTCAGGTGCTTGTACCTGCACTCTGAAAGCAGTACTATAACAGATTCACATAAAGTCTGTTTAACTGATACTGAAAGGTTCCTGTCTACAGTTGTTCTGAAGACATGAAGATTAAAACCAAATTATCTTTAAGTATTAAGGCTGAATTTAAAATGTTTTATTTCACATACACTAGATAGCACTTTTACAGCATTTCTTACTTTTACTAAATGTGACTTTTCTATATTTTATGTCTCTGATATCTTTAAAGTATATAAATGATAAACATACATGTGAACTCTCCTACTTTTGGAGGGAGACTCCCACTTTTAAGCTTCAAAATTATATGAAAATAAGGGGTGTTCTACACATTTTCAGAAATCTCCCCACTTGGAAACAGATAATTTCCCTCTTTCTTTATATGAATATAACAAATCTCCCACTTTGCAAATGACAATCTCCCACTTTGGCATCAGAAAAAGTTAACATGTATGAATCAATATAATAAAGAAAACATATAATATAAGTTTAAAGAATATAGAACCGAAAAATAACACTTACTTACTATATCAGTGACGAAGCATGGCCACTTTCAGTCATATCCATCCACAAGTCATGTCAAAGCCTGGTTGATGATGTATCAGGAAATGAACAATTGCATGGTAGCCAAAACAAAAGATGTATATACTCATTTATAGGAGTGTCAGTGATGTCTGTAGACTTGGTCTTGAGACTTATTTGAGACTTTGATCTGGTCTAGAGACTATGGTCTGGTCTAGAGACTTGGTCTGGTCTTTAGACTTTAGTCTTGAAACATTAGGAGACTGAGGAGTTCACAGAGAACTTTTGGCTTGTATTCTAAATTATAAACTACCTTAGATAATTGTAGGTAACTTGTCTACAGCTAGGAACCTGCTTGGATTTCTTAGTAATCCATGCACATTACTAAGTGAATGTGAAACTTAGTCAAAATATTTTGGTTCATGAGAGAATTTTACTTCTTTGATATGTTTATATGATAAATGATTAGAATATGTCAAAAATCCACTTATTTATGAGAATGTTAATCTTTTAGAGCATTTTTTAAGATTGATATTTAACCACTGATGAGGTGGGCATATTAATCTGTATGTCATATTTTAAACGAAATTAGATTCCTGTCCTGCATTATTAATAGCTTAATATCTCTATCTCAAATTAAAAGTCTTGATCAATTTTAAACCAGTTAATGGAAACATAATGGTTATTGATTATTACTGGAATGCATGATACAACTTTTCAATTGACAGGGCTTCTCAGCACTGACTTTATGGGTTTGCTGTGGGCATTGAGTCTTGGAGTTCAAACTTCTCTGGCTCCTTTGCCTTTCATCAGAAGTTTCATCTCCTGATAAGGGCAAGAGACTGAATGTGAGAAAGTCTTCCAGCTGACATGCAGCATGCCAGAAGATGTACCCAGACATTTGTCTGAGGTTTTTCTCCATCAAAATAGCCCAAGGTCTCAGTAATGACTATCACTGCAACGTGTTTACCTAAAAGAACATCATATTCTAGGAAGTTACTGGAACGAAGATGTTTTTACCTTGCAAATGATTATTTAGGGTTTACATCTATTTATATTACCTGAAAAGTGTCAGTAAAATGAATTTAAACTATCAGGAAAATGAACTTCAAGTTAACATATTGATTTTTTTAATTATGTAAATATATCGATTTTTGATAATTGTCTGTTCCAAATTTATTGCAAAGTAAATATCAGTTGTTATCAGTGTGGATATGTATAGATAAATTAGGTTGGCAACTTAACATTTACTTGTAAATACTTCCTTTTTGAGGTCATATATATATATAATGTGTATCATACATGGTGTTTGTTATACTTTGTACTTCATATTTGTATTATATCCAGGGTTTTCCCTTGGCTTCGCCGACTGGGGGTCATTTGGACCCCCAGACATCCATAATTGGGGGTCATTTCAAAATTTTGGGGGTCATTCTTAAAATAACAAGCAAACACTGATTTGCAGTACTTGGACCTGGTTCACTGTGCTTTGAGCTTGCGTCAGTTTTGTTGAGACATTTTTTAACAGTCTGGTTATTACTTTTGACGGGTTTTCCGGTAAGAGCCCCCAAAAAACCTGTGATACAGTCTACATGTTCGACTGTGTCTTCCGCTGAGCAGCAAAGACACGAAAATACGATCAATACACCGTAAACCCGTCTACCTGGTGACTGGTTTGATTATGTAAACCCAACTAGCGAATAAAAACCGTCAACATTAGCGAACCAGTCTGGTTAAAAATGAAAGTAGAAGAATAGAAATTCTGACAATCAACAAATCGGAAAGTAAACTAAAATGATGAAATATTTTTGTTCCACGCTAACCTGCGTCAACATGGACACATCATATTTTATTTTGAGGGTCATTAACAGAAAAAATGCGACAATGACGCAGGATTTGTGCGTCAGGGAAAACCCTGTATATCTATTGCCCTCTGCACTGTGCTTTCTGGCTGAAGCCAAGTTCTAGATGTAAAAAGACAGCATGTTGACCACCTTTTTTTAATACAGAGGTGTTTTTTTTTTCATTCTAAGCCTACTCAGAACTGCTTTTGATCAGACATGCAAGGATAGGCAAATAGTGTCCTTACAGTCAACATCCTTAACTAAAGCATAGCCTAAAAAAATCTTGGCACTTAGCTGGATTGAACCCAGGCCATGAAGTAAAAAGCCAGTACTGTAACCACTGAGCTAAAGAGTGGACCTCTAACCCAGTTATTATGTATTGATTATATAAACACAAGTATGAAAAGCTGTGCATTGTGAAGAATGAGTAAGGCCAATATCACACCCCTTATTTGAAGAAATTATATTTATGATGTCTTTAAACCATGTCATTATTTAAAATCAATTTTTGGACACACAATATATTTAAGATAAGCCCCTTATAACCAACAGTCATGACAAAGCGTAGTTTGATAAAAATGTAGTCCCTGAGAGGGATTCAAGCTTAGGCTGACAGAGCTAAAAGCCAACACAGAAACCACTGAGCCAAAAAGTCACTTCCTAATGCAGTTGTTAGGTATTGGTTGTATATACAGGAACACAAAAAAGATTTGAACATTAAGGGGTGAGTGAGTCACATAACTGGGTATATCTAGATTATCCAGCTCCAGCTGGGAGCAGACTGATCAGGATATGTACCATTTGCTGCATTTTGCAGGAATAGGTATTGTTACCTTTGTATTCCCTTTATATACAAGTAAGAAAAGTTTATAATCTGTAGTTTTCAAAGTAGATTGGTAAATTTTAAACCAGTTCTTTGTGTCCAAGACAAAGATTAAGCTATTTTTTTCAATTTCGGCACACATTTTTGTCAACTAATTGGTTAGTATTCAAATAATAATCTTAAAACTTATCTTTCTTAAGTATTTTGTCAGGAAAGTTGTTTTACCATGGAGTCAGGTCTGTCGGACTACATTGATCCAAAACTGGCCAATCACCAAAAAGATGTCAAAACAAAGACGGCTAGAAATCTAGACATCCATTGCCGACTCTAGTTACTTACATTGCAGCTAATAAATATCACAATATCCAGGCTTGCTGACCAAACTTTTATTGGTGGTTCACCAGACCCTGTGACAGAAGCCAAAAACTAACACAAAACTGTTGTTTTGACAACACTGAGACTACCACACAAGATAGCTGCAGTAATCTGTATTACTTAAGACTAATTTAGCTGAGTTACTGTTCTATTAGATTACTGTTACTTAAGCTAAGCAGAGCTAAGCAAAAAGTTGGCATGTGTTTAGAGTTTTTAAAGTAAAGAAGCTTCTCAGCAGTTTCTTAGCAAGTGTTAATCATGATGATTTTGTAGTTCTATTCACCCCTATTTACTTGCTGGAAACAAGCAAACATTAGGACAGGGCCTGTTAATATCATCAATAGTGTTCCAGTAAGTGAAGGATAAGGCAAATGCTGAGGGTCTTCGTAAATATGTCCATTAAATTGCAACAGCTAATTAAATGAATTTCCCATGTTGTTTTCTAAGATTCTAAGCACACTTTCTTGGTTTGGACGTTAAAGTGTAGTGTCAAGTTTTCTGTGCTGACCTATTTCTATCACTGAATTTTGCCATCACATGACTGCTTATTTGAAAGACTACACTGAGGAGAGTTGAATAATTGAAGTGCGGCAGATTAGGCAGCAAAGTAACCTAATTAGGAAGACTGGGGATAATTTTACTGTCACTAATTGAGGAACAGACTGCGCCTTATACAGGAAAATGTACTATATAAGAAGGATTTATGTACTAATGGGAGGGTGACTTGTCAGTTTGTAAAGCTCTTTGTAATGGTGCATATATACATGTACGGTTTGTAGTTTATCTACATTTTTGGTGATATATCTGTGTTACTAATTTGTAGTGATTTCATAACTCTAAATTTTAATCCTACCTAATGTTTTTTAATACTGGAAATTCATTGTTTATTTTAATCCCAGGAACTATGTAGGTGTGTGTAAGTTCCAATTTTTTAGCTTAGTTCAAAATGTATAACCTTTATGTAATGGCCTTTATGACTTTATGATCATCAATAATACAAGGAAATCTGGTATTTGGTGACCAACACATAGACCTTTACTGCTGTGGTATACCAGTATATACGACACTAGAAAAGAGGTCATATCCTGAACATTGCAACCTCAGCATTATGTCAGGACAGTGTGTCTCTGCTACTCTAAATGATATTTAAAGGCATATATGTTACATTACAGATACACAGATTTTCTTTCGCTTAAGCAATATTTTCCTTGTTAGCTAAGTTTAACAATTGATCCAATCAAGCCATGTGACATTTTATATTGTCAGTAAGTCATTTAGAACTGAAAGCTGGTTTTGAATCTCTATTTTTGTGTGTGAAAAGCATTGATGCGGATTTTCCTGTTTGACATTAATATTTGTCATTTTATCATGTGTTAGAACTTCTGTTTGGTTTTGGGGGGTTTTTGTGTTTTTTTATTTTTTGCAAAGTGTACTCGTTTGTTGTGGTGTTGTTATAAGATAGGAACAGTAGATTCTGAGAACCAGTATGGCCTCTATCGTCAGGAGATTCTCAAGTGCTGAGAGGTAAGAAATACTTAACTCTTTTGGTGCATAGCATGAAATGGTCAATCTTAGTCAAAAAGTGTAGATCCAGATCAGCCAGCGCCCGCTGCATAGAGTTGGCTCAGTCTTTGATATTTACATCCAATAATTACATGCCATTTTGATGTATAACATTTGGAGATTGATTGACCCCAAACTCATTTTCTATGCCTGAAGTTTGGTTTCAGAAACAACAAAGCTTAGTGTTTGTTATTGCACGGTAATTGGAGGAACTATCTGTGCAAAATCCAGCCAATTTCTTTCTGAACTTACTTTTCAAGGTTCAGAAAAAACAATAACAATGGTCCATTGGGCAACACACTATAAAATTCACATGTGTGCTCTTAAATTAAGTCTACACAGATGAACAGATTATGTTAAATTCAATGACTGAGTTAACTTGTTCTACACTATTTACTGCCTATCCTCTATTAAAAGGTAATGTAACTTTTGAATGAAGACCTAAGTATCATGTCAAGCATTGTAACAAAGAGCTTCAAAACTCTGAGGAATTTTATACTGAAATATTCTGTCACTTCTCTAAAAACCCCATTTTTGCTTCTCTTCTGAAAGAAAAAAAATGTTAACACTTTTCTACGGAGCATCCAAATTGACACTGAAATGGTTTAGCTTTGCGAAGATTCAAGTTTACAAACAAATTATTCATGAGCAGAAATGGAATATTTCAGCCTCGACCATTGAATTGGCATGTGGTTACACAACAGATTTTGATTAAATCCTTTTAGTTTGAAACTAGATTTTGGTACATTTGTTTGGTTGAACGTGAAGTTAATTTAAAGTCTTTTATCTTAAAAGTGATGCTGTTGATGAAACCATATAATATGCTTGGATCTTGGGTTGAATGTCTTTAATAAGATGAGATCAGGTTTCATCAAATAACAGCATTGATTTTACTAGAATGTTGTACCTTTATAATGATGAACATAAAATTTGTGAAGCAATTTAAATTGGTGGTGTCTTCATTTTCATTAATTTGTTTGCTTTAACTAAAAGCAGTTTTGCAAATTTTCTAAATTTTTGCTACAATGGCTTTGTTCAGTATAGATCTTGCTTATCCTTGTCTCAGTAATTAGACCGAATGCCTTATAATTGTTGATAGCTGGTTAGAAATCAATATTTATTGCTGATAGGTATTTTCAGTTGCAAGACTTTTCACTTAATCATGGCCGTTTATTTTGCTCTATTTTTATTATGGATGATGTTACATACCGTTGAAGTCCTCAGGCAATCAATAAACGTGAACACATTTCCTTGTACACATATAAACTGTTCATTTGTCAACTTCCACACTGGATTTAATTGCTAAGTTTATACCATAAATCATTATATACATCACCTGACTGAGTGAAAAGTTAGAAGAAAAATACAACAACTAATTTTCTTTCCTTGTGATGATAGAATAGATTTGACAGAGAACAAAATGCTGTTGTCCATGTTTGCACTTAGATGATGACAAATCTTAGGTTGTGAACTTATATTGATATATATGACTTATTGCTGTAAAAGCTGATTTCATCATCGAGCTAAAACCAGGGATGGATCCAGGGGTCGGTATGGGTGATGCATCATACCCCCCAAAACCATGTCATAGAATAGACATACACATACATCACACATACATGTAAGCTTAAAAAATACTAAGTTTTTTAAAGTAAATGTTTTCTGTTGACTACTTTCGTAGTATTTACTGCGTTAAAGTTGAATGGATCTTTATAATTACCTCCTCCCCTCCCCCCCCCCCCCCCAAAAAAAATTCCTGGATCTGCACCTGGCTATAATTTTAGCAGCAAAAAGTGCAGATCCTGGTCAGAAAACTCCCATTGGATCAAGTCCTACACTATTTGCCTAAGCCTGATCAGTTAGTGCTTAAGCAGGTCTTACATGTCTAATTATCTTTCCTTGGTGAAATCACCATTCACTATATTACAATAACCCACCCTTATCATGTTTCCAGCGCATAAAGTGTGTAAACATAGACCATATACCTTAATTCTAATGGTGTTTCCAGATAATAATGGGTCAACATAAATCATACCCAAAGAAAGTGTAGAGTTACATAATACATCTTCCCTCTTATGGTGTTTCTAGCAGGTAAAGGGTTAACATAGAAGATATCTCACCATAGTGGTGCTCCCAGTAAGTAACAGGTTAATATTAAACATATCCCACCCTAATGGTGTTTCCAGCCAGTTAAGGGTTAATATTGAACATATCCCACTCTAATGGTGTTTCCAGCCAGTAAAGGGTTAATATTGAACATATCCCACCCTAATGGTGTTTCCAGCCAGTAAATGGTTAATATTGAACATATCCCACCCTAATGGTGTTTCCAGCCAGTAAATGGTTAATATTGAACATATCCCACCCTAATGGCGTTTCCAGCAAGTAAAGGGTTAACATAGAACATATCCTACCCTAATGGTGTTTCTAGCAAGTAAGGGTTAACATAGAACATATCCTTCCCTAATGGTGTTTCTAGCAAGTAAAGGGTTAACATAGAACATATCCTTCCCTAATGGTGTTTCTAGCAAGTAAAGGGTTAACATAGAACATATCCTTCCCTAATGTTGTTTCTAGCAAGTAAAGGGTTAACATAGAACATTTCCTACCCTAATGGTGTTTTCAGCAAATAGAGGATTAGCATAAAAACATATCCTACCCTAATGGTGTTTCTAACAAGCAAAGGGTTAATATAGAACATATCTAACCATAGGACCGAATGCAATAGCTCAGGTGGTAGAGCCTTGGCTTGCGGATCAGGAGGTCGCGGGTTCAAACCCCGGCCGGGTCAAACTTTAAAGTTGGTAGTAGTGGCCCTCCCTCCTAATGTTCGGGACTAAGGGGCCAGCATTATGTCTGACTCGTTGGTGTCAGTATAATGGACCATCTGGGTTCAGTCCCTGGGCACCTCATAAGTGCCCCTGTGCTATAATGATAGAAATGTTGATGCAGAGTATCGGAAAAAAATGCTGGCAAATCGCATCCCACCCTAATGGTGTTTCCAGCAAGTAAAGGGTTAATATACCCAAATGGTGTTTCTAGCAAGTAAAGGGTTAACATAAAACATACCCCACCATAATGGTGTTTCCACCTAGTAAAAGGTTAAGGTAAACTGGCAATTTTAGTTTGTTGTTGAAACAGTAGTAGCTCCTAGATTTACATATCATTAATGACAAGGTACAGTTTTGTTTGATCTAAACTGTATATCAAGGAAGCTATGACCTATTTATGGCAAAAGAATGGCTCATAAAACTATGTACATATCAAAAGTAACAGTCCATACAGAGCTAAAGCTGAAATTAGTGTCCTGCTTTCTAGCTTGTTTTAGATAAGATAGATCTCAATTTTGATTGAATTTGCTTGATTATACCTTTATTCAGAAAAGCATGTATTGGACTTGTTGATAAATGCATGTTGTATTTTCAAGATAATAATACAGCTATTTTCTTCTGAAGTCAAACTTCATGTATAAGAGTATAAAGTGTTTACCTGCCCTTTTTCATGTGACTCATGTTTTGTAGTATATTTTGTATATTCTTGTTAGACACTAAGTTCTATGCAGTGTCAGTATTTAAAATGCTTATATTTCATTTATTGGAGGTATACAGAGGTATACATGTTTGATTGCTTAAGAGTTTTCAATCTTTAACTCCTCAACCCAAAACTACGCAGAGTTCGAGGTCATTGAGAACTTTAATAATTATGGGAATGTCGGCTGTCCTGCAGTGGGCCTGTGTTGTTGTTTTTTAATTGTTGTTGTATTCCGCATCCAAAAATAGGTTGAAACTGCTAGTATGTTCAGCATTTTGTCTACATGATGTATATAATGTGTTCCAAGTTTATTTTTCAGTGTAGAAGCAAAGGTTTATATGTTTCAAATCTCGCACTTCGTACTTGTATACCGCTCATTTTGTGTATAGTGTTCTTGCATCAGTTACTTTTATTGTGTTAGTTATGATTCATACACGTTAATGGTGTTTTGAACAATAGTTTATATTGTAATAAAACATGTCAAAGATAACTTCCCGTGTGATACAATCAAAGTAATGTTACAGCATTTGGATTGTTCTCATGATCTCAGCCACGCAATCTAGCTTTGTAAAACTGATAAAACTTGACCAACTTGAAGTAAATCCTCAGCCCGATCACTGTGTGGGTTTGAATTTCTGTCAAAGTGAAAATTTGAGTAAAAGGTTGAGCTATCACAGTAATGGCAGCTTTAATATAACCTCTTTAATATGGCAGCCATCTTTGGATAATTGAATGATTGCAGGTAAACCTAACAAACATTAAATACTCGTTATTTTGTGTCCTGAAGCCTATGACACTCCAGCAAGTCTTTCTTAAGAATGATTGCTGGGAAGAGTAAGGTCAGTAGAGAGAGTGAAGATGCTGGTTTGACCCTCCAGGATCAATGAAAGATGTAAACATCACTACTGTAATTATTTCTCTGAGAAAGTAGGTTACAATCCATGGATTGATTTCTTACTACAACAAACCAACAGTGGTGTGAGGAAATTTGGTAGCTGACATTATCTTTGAACATGGGACTGGGGCTGTAGTATCAGAATTTTTTGTTGAGGTTTTGTGAATGTTTTTATGGTTTTGTGGTTGGATGATTTTGTAAGTAAAGATGTGAGGGACGGACTAGAGAAATATGGAAATCAAAGATTGTCACCTATAAATTACATTTTCGTCATATTTTTATCAAATTGACAAAAGATTCTTTATTTGCACCGACTTAAACATGTGTGTGACTATTTTACTGCAATGCATAATAAAACTACATAAAGCAAGAATGTACCAAGACACACTGCTTTGGGCAGTCATAATTTAGGATTTGAATCATACAGAAAACAATCATTTTCTATCTTTCGTTCCTTTTCCTTCCTTTTTCATTTTAACAGCTTCAGAATTTTACTGATAAATTAACTTTTTAAGTTTTCTTTTTTAACCACAAGCCATTGTTTGGGTTAAGGTTAAAACAACATGCCGGCTGAAGTTATTATAACTTTTAACCCCAATTGTTGTTTTCAGTATTCTTACATTTCATATTTTCTGGTCAACCTTCTTACCAGCCCTTCAAGCTGAGAGACTAGTTAGGTACGCATCGTCGACCATAATATTTCTTCATTTGCTTGTCACTGTCATGTTTTTCCCCCACCCCCTATCTTGTGAATGTCTTTTTTATTATGTTGACCCTCATCTGCTGAATGTAATGATTATGGTAGCTTTATTGTTTTTTTAATCCTGCGGCTGACATCTTATTGTTTTCATTCCATGTCGCCATTTTGTTTCATCATTCTCAGTAATAGTTTACGTAGCAGTAGCCATTTATATTATATGCTATATCAGTTTGTAAAAACTGAGCGTTATCAGTTTCCTGCTCACAATTTCATGCAACTGCTAGACTGTAGAGCAAAATAGTATAGGTCTTTATTACACCGAGGAGCAACAAAAAAAGTAGATCTTGACTCCAAGAATAAAATAGGGTGTACCTTGATTGATTAGTGTAGATCTTAAATAGACTTAGGGAAAAATACTATTGATCTTGATAAAACTTAGAAAAAAAATAGTGTAGATTTTTTATAAGACTTGGGAGCAAAATTATGCAGATCTTGATTAGACTTAGAAACAAAATTTATTAGTTCAGGTGCAAATTATTGTAGATCTTGATTAGACAAAGGTGCAAAACAGAGTAGATCTTGATTAGGCAATTTCTGCTGGATAAACAATAATTGCCAAAGCCTGATTTATTTGCACTAAGCAGGCTATATGCTAATAAAGATGGATGTAAGGCAGTCTTGACACCGAGTGTCTCTTAACAGATATCTGAATGTTTCCAGTTTGAAGATTAACAAAAACAAATTACCATATGAAATTAATCAGGTAGGTTAACACTTGTCTGGCTTGACTTTGTTAAGTCCCATTAAGTACAAACTTAGTTTTTATGTTGACAGATATAGGCAAAAGTGATTAGTTGTATTGTGTACGACACTAATATAGCAGATCCTACCTAATCAGACAGATGCCAGTTGGATTGACTCTGTTAGCCTTAAATGCTTGAAAAGTTATTCGTTTGCCTGGTCATGAGCAATTCATACAAAGCAAATTAAGAGTTTAAGTAGAAATTATGCATAGACATATCTGTAGTGCAAATTTCACTTATCTAAAGAAGAATTTGTCACCTCAGGACTTTTTGTGTTTATATTTAATAAAGACTGTTTGCAGGCATCTCTCACCTCTAAAATTGTTTTGAATTGATGAGAAGTTAATTAAAATATGATTGTTAATTTAATATTTTCTAACTTTTTCTTGAAAAGTGTGTTATTTTATCCTTTAAGGGACGCTTGTGGCATGGTGGTAGAGTCGCCGATTTGTAACTCCTTTCACTGCTTAATCTCTCACTGCATGGGTTTGAGTCCCGTTCGGGTAAAAGAATTAAATGTGAGAAGGTCTTCCAGCTGACTTGCGGTGCGCCGGAGGTTCTACCCAGACATGTGACTTTGGGGTCTTCCTTCACCAAAAACACCCTGGCAATATTGAGCCATTATAATTCTTTGGCCAAGTAAAAAAAATAGAAAAAGATAATGGAAAAATAACTGTCTACTGTGCATACTGGTATATTAAAAATGTGAAGACACTCTCTGGTTGTGACCTGTCTATCTTTAAAAAATTGAAAGCTGATATGAGGTCTTGTGACAGGGATCCCATTTCTTTTCTAGCACACCTTTTTGGTCAATCCTAATAGTAATGTGAGACCCAGCCCTAGCATAAACAGCAATATAATAGCATAGAGCCTTAGTAGAGTTGATAGTTAAACTACTGTCATTTCATACTTGAGTTGTTTTTTTGAAATATTTGTGGTATTTATGGTTCGATACTGAGGTTGCAGTTATACGGTAGGTTAGTCTCCACATGTATGCTTGCTGACACCGTTTTTGTTGATAAAGGGTTTTATATCAATGCCCAATAATTGTATTGGTGATGTGTAAACTTTGTGATTTTCAAGCTTATTTGAATCAGCATTTGATTTTTGTACAAAGTTGCTTTGTATGCAAAGTTATGTTCCTTTATATCTTGATACAAAAATAGACTTAATTTACTTTATTAAAACTGTGCATACCAGTACTATAGTTATTTAACTTTTTTTGCAGGTGGCAAAATCTAAAAAATCTTTTTAAAGAAAGCTATTGGTATTGTTTGTGAAAAGATAACTTCATTGAAAAGATAACATTTAACAATTTAACCTGATAAGGCTTGCATTCCATTGCTGATAAAAGTTAATTTTAACAATGCAGCTTTAGTATGTAAATGATGTGGATGTCCTGACTGGTTCAACATTTTAATCACATAGTGAATGAATGGTGAACCAATTGATTGTTGGTTTAATCTAGGCGGTGTGTTGTCAGCATACCACTTTGATCACATGATTTGGGGTAATTGATGATTACAGAGAATCAACCAATCAGTTAATAATGTATTAGTGACTTTACATTTATAACTAGCATTAGTGGCTGAGCTATAACATATTACAATCTTTTAAGTTTATCTCTCTTCCTTTTGGTTCCATTTCAGCCTGGGCAAACATTTTAATGTATGCATGTTGTCCACTTGGGATGTATTGAGTCTGTTGTTCTACCCACACATGTGTTGAGGAGTGGGTGCATTTCTCATAATAGGGTGCCTATAACTATAAGAGCAACTTACATGATTAGACAAAATAAATGAAAATACTGTTGTCATAAGGTAACATGTTTACAGATAGATAATCTTTATTTTTGAAATTCAGATTAGTTCCTATTAGCAAAGTATTTGTTTTAATTTAAAAAAAATGCAGTTTGTGTAATTTGTGAATTGATACGTTAATAGTTTATACACTCCGTAGTATGTGCATCTTAAAACAAGTGATTGTTTTACTTTTTTAATTACTTATCCGTTCATGTTTTTTTTCTCCATTTTAATGATGCTAATTTTAGCTTGTATAACTATTTTATGGTATAACATATCCTTTTCTTACTATCATATACGCTGACTTCCATCATCATATACAAGCTCTATCATCAGTACCCTATTTGTGAAGTGATTTACTCCTGTGACATTATTATTTTTGGTTACACTATGTCCTGTACGTCCATTGTCAAAGTGTCTCCTCGGGGAAGGGTGGCCATTTACTTGCCCACACTGGATATTACCTCTATTCATTGGATGACTATTGTCCACTATCATTGACCACTGACCTGTGGTGATTACAGGCCACAAAATTGTCACTTGGTCAGTATTACATTTTTTTTTTAACCCTTTGCCTGCTAAATTTGTTGATAGGTAATTTTAGTGTTTGCTAACATTGACTTCACAGATATAAAGAACTTATTGATAGACTTAGCAACAAATAGTGTAAATACCTTGCAGAAAATAGTCAAGATCCTGATCACACAGCCTCTGGCAAAGCTGATAGATCTAGTTCTTGCTGTGCCTAAACAATTTCAGCTAGGCTAACAGTGTTATGTTTAGATGGGTAGTTCATTTTTAAGATCAGTGTGGCAAGTTTTACATTTAGATAGGTATCTTTTCACTATAGCCTACCAAAACTCCAGTGTTTGTTTGACCTTCGTTCATTCTGGCCTGTACCTTTTAATTTTATTCACAAGATAGTGTTCACAGTTCACCGATGAAAATCCATTATTTGCTTAACAATGTTAGACCTAGATTGGTACATTAAATTAATCACACAGTTAGATGCAAGACCCATGGCCGACAAGATGTTTGTCACCTTGAATGAAAAAATTTGACAGTTTGACAGACATGTTTGAATCAATAGAGGAGTGGAAGAATCAGATTAAACGTAAATATAGCACATTTGTGAAAAAGGAACATTCCAAGATTTTTATTGGCTGGTAAAAGGAAAAAAGACTTAGTTTTATAAAGGAAAATTCAAATATTATTTTCTGATTAAAAAATGGACTTGTTTTCTGTCAGTGACACAAGTTTACATAATGACTGCAATACACAATGTGTATGTTTAATATTCATTGCAGTTTTAATTAGCTTAATTCATGGGCATGTGTGTATTGTCATGACAGTGTGCTTTTTTATATTTAAGAATATTTGTCCAGAAAGTGACATATTTTCAAAATGAATGTGAAGTTAGGAGACACTGCACCAAGCACACCATTCAGATAGTTGAAGTAGATTTGTTTTTAAGTATATCACAAATGTCTATTTTCAATTGTGTTCCATTAAGTCCACGTCCTGGGTAGAATCATGTTGTATTTACTACCAACAGCTGTTCTTAGTATTATGTTTTGACCAAGGACTATTATACAATAGTCTGGGATTCAAACCTGTCTTATCTGTCCTTAACTAAGGATGTGTTTATAAGGTTAAGTCAGATAATGAAGATCCAGATCAGCCAGCTCATTGCTCCACCATTTGCTGCAGAGTATCTAGCAATAATTCTTGGTTTCTTTATTGGGTTTATCATCCCACCAACAGTATTACCGTATTCACTCGTGTAATGGTCGCACCCGTGTAATGGCCGCACCCCCAAAATGACCGCAAAATTTGAAGAAAAAATCCTAATTCAATGTAATGGCCGCACCCCCAAAATGACCACAAAATTTGAAGAAAAAATATGAAGGCCGCACAGTTTATACAGCGGGGCGAAAACATATCGCATAAACTCGTTAGCTGTGTAGACTTGCCTCATTACACAGGTCAAGTGACTGACTCTGAGATAAGCTGTTGTCAAGGTGATATCGATCGGAGCAGTTTGACAGTGAGGGAGTGAACGATGTGTTTTTATAAGCAGCTGCCGATTACATTTCTCCATGCACTGTTCCCCGATATAGCGTGTACTGTCATACCAGACTTGGTGACGTAGATCAAAGAAAATAATTTCATGCCACCACGAGCTACAGGATAGCAGTGCGACTGAGACTAGATACATTCGCAACGTGTCAAAAATACAGTCACAGTTAACCAATTAACCCTTTTGATGAGACAGCATGACTGGTCGACGCTCCTGTTCATTTTTCACCTCGTCAAGGAGATTGTCGCCTCGTATCAAAGCTGTGTTGTTTTATCGGCTATACTATAAAATCCTTTGATCTGCATGGTAGTGTGCACATGACAGCTGGGTGAAATTGTTTGATGATGCAAACATTCAGAAATATGATACAAGAGCTAAAACTAGGAAGTCATTTATAAATTATGGAATATGTTCACATTAGTTAGACAAAAGCCTAGAACGGCGCTATCTCGTTCATATCGTCCGTCAACCTGCTACTTAGAGAGCTCATCTAGACGCATGGCGTCCCAAAAATCGGCAGAATCGTTTAAGAAAAAATGTCCCAAGGCCTTACACCTATAGAATGGCCGCACCCGCAACTTCTTAACGATAAAATCGGGTAAAAAAGTGCGGCGATTACACGAGTGAATACGGTACTGTTACCTGGGGCAGTGTTCACTTGAAGCAGATATAGTGCTGTCTGCACACTTGGCATGTTACCACACCCAGTCACATTGTTGTGGAAATAATTCAACATTTGCTTGAGTGTTAGCAAGGGCTATTCCTCTGTCATTTCTAATGTCTTTTATATGTCGTGGCCTGGGATCGAACCTGGTTCCTCCTGTACCTTGAGCCGATGCTCTACCAATTGGGCTACCAGGTCTGGTATATATTTCTTGGTATCTTTGTCTGCAGCTGTAAGATTGTCATCTGTCTATTTTGTATCAGGCTATGGGTTTATCACTCTATCATGGATGCTCCTTTACTACCTGACCATGACTGCTACTAGATGCTTGCTTCAATGATGAGCAGGAAACTGAGGAAAACCTGGCTTTTGTTGAACAGTAGGCCATGAAATTATCTGTTAAGAAGCCATTCAAAGGGTAACACTTGAATTATGGATGACTATCATATGGTAACTGCCCAGAATGCATGGCTAACCAGCTGCTATGGTCAAAATAGAATTTTGGTGATGTTTCATAAAGTCAAGTCCTTATTTTGTTGTTTTTTGCAAAATGCATCTTTATTATATTGACACTTTTTAAATAATTACTTCAAGATTAGATTGCCAGCCTAAGTGTTCCTTCTCTTGAATTTGTTATTACCTTGATTGATAGTCTTATTAGGAAGTAAGTCTTTTTGCAAACACAGCTATAGATATTTGCTTTCGGGATGTCATTAAAACTTATCCAAAGAATAAAGTACAAAAAAAAACCACATTAGGCAATGTAAGTTGTAAACGCATTTTTTTTGCAACTATTACTTCAAGGTTGCTTCTTATAAACAGTTCAATGTTTAACTGACAATAAGATAACTAATCGATAAGTTATCAGAGAACAAATCTTCAAAATAATTAGAAAAGAGAGCACAACTCTTGAGAATTATAAAGACCTCGTGTCTATTTGTTTGAATAATTGAGCTCTGATAGGTATAAATTGGTGACCCATCAATTTCTTGCCCAGCTATACTTTGTAAACTTACATTCCAAACATGGCCTTCTGTGTCCATGTCCGGCTGGTGGACATTCCAAGGTTGCTACAAACCCATCCTCACTCCTCAGGACCCAGCCAGATATTGGGGAATTTTAAGACAATTGAGGATATGCCCCTATCTGCTCTTGGTCAAAATGGACACCAAGCTGGGTTCAGAGTTTGTTCACTTGTAAAGTAGTTAAACCAGATATGTCAGATCTACTACTATTACTGCTGCTGCTATTGCTGCTGCTGCTACTATTACTTTAACTACTAGTGCTGCTGGTACTACTACTTCTACTATTACTACAGTATTAAAACTATTACTACTATAATGACTATTACTACTACTCCAATACTGCTACTACTACTATTACTACTACTACTACTATTACTACTACCACTACTATTACTTTTACTACTACTACTACTATTACTACCACTACTATTACTACTACTACTACAACTACAACTACTATTACTACTGCTATACATACTACTGCTGATTTTCAGGAAGGTAAAAAGAGCAAAAGCATACAAAGCCCAAAAGCTCCACAGGCATTAATTTTTCCAGAACTTACTGCAGTTATAGTGTTGGTATAAGGATTTCATAAAAATAAACAACTGACAGAAAGGACCTTTAAAAGATGCATCACAATTAAGCATCCATTATAATAACTTGAAGTGACATATAGGTTAATACAACTGACACATTTCATCTGAAAGTTCTTGAAATGACATAAAAGTTAATACATCTTGACACATTTCATCTGAAAGTTCTTGAAATGACATATAAATGAATACATCTTGACACATTTCATCTGAAAGTTCTTGGAATAACATATAAATTAATACATCTTGACACATTTTATTTGAAAGTTCAGAATGAGTAATCTTTTATCAATTTAAGTACTTCATCATCAGTTGCACTTAACTATTTAAGTATGTAATGTACACACAATTTCATCTTGATTAATATCTACAGAGATCAAGGCTAGTAATAATATTTTTAGTCCTTCGGGTTGTTAAGTTATTTCTTGACACTATAGGAATGTATTATTTTTACAGAGAATATAAGATGGTTGTATTCACCTTTGCTGTCAAATTTGTGCCAAATCATATTTATTTAACTCTTAGCCTTGTCCTATTTGCAGCATCCCTTCTTAGTTGAGATTTTGCCCAAGCTCAAATGTTGATGCTTAGTAATAATTGAAATTGCGCCTTAATATATTATGACATACCTTAACCTTGCTCGCTTAATAATGTCAGTCATAGATATTGAGTCTGATTGTCCATTGCGACCAAATTTAAGAGTGGACATGTGAATGTTACAAAGTTTGTCACCTGACAGCGGAGTGCTTTTTTTCTGGATCTTGAAAATGAGTTCAGAAAGGAATTGCTTGGATTTTGAACAGATAGTGTCTCCAGTTACAGTATAATAATAAAAATAAACCTTAAAATACCTTAATGTTGTTGTTGAAACCAATCTTTGGACATTTGAAATGTGTTTTGGGTCAGTGTATCTTCAAATATTATCCTTCAGAATGTCATGTAATTATTGGATGTTAATTTCAAAGATTGTAATGTTAACTGTATTGGAGTTGTTTTAGAGTGTTTTAATCAGATTTTTTTGGGGAATCAAAATTCGAGCTGAAGAAAATTCTCAACCAAGAAATGTTTCGACAAGTAGAACTCTCTAATCACCTCTGTATCAAGGCTTTTTATGCAAGTGGATACTCCTGACTGGGTGCTGCCTGGTCAGAATCTTAATTACATTTTCTAAGTCGGTCAGTTTGTCTTGTTACCTTAGTGTTAGCAAACAACTAATAATTGAGTTTGAGTTATTAACAGGTGTAGTGCTCTAAGGGTTAAATTGTTTACTGTATTCATAAAACTTTGTAATAATTTATATGTTTATTGCAATAAGTTGCAAAGCTCAGATTTTTTAGGGACCCACTTCCCCCTCTTACCTATCAATCCTTTTCAATGTGTGTTTATTTCCAAATGCTTGCAATTAGAAGTTTGCAATTAGAAGTTTGTCAAGCTGACCTGCTCTGAGCCAGTGGTTCTACCCTGGTGTTTTCTGATAGAAAGGTTGTATTCCCCCACCAATAATGACTGATAACCATTATTGTGTGACATATTCAGCATGAAAAAAACACCACAACAACTACTATAATTAGCATGGTGGTAGATTATTCACTGGGGGAAGCTGAAGTCGACTGGTTAGAGTCACTGACTTGTAACTCCCAAGCCCCTCATGATGTTGGTACGAGTCCCGGTCATTGCGAGAGCTTTCACATGGGAATGTTTTCCAGCTAACTGCAGTGTGCCAGTGGTTCTATTGAGATATAAGTTTGGGGTCACTCTCCACCTATATTTGGCTGGATGTCGCCAATGTGACCATAATTGTGTCACTGAGATGAACAAACAAAAATTATTCACCAAGCCAGTCGGGGGTTGTGGGTTCAATTCAGGGCTGAAACATATCAAGCTTGAGAATAATGGGAGTCTGGTTTTCCACCTATAAAGGTAAAAGAATTCATAGATCAGGTGTAGGCAGATATTGTTGATCCAAATTAGCCAGCCCCAACTATTTATTTTCAACTTTCATTTTTAAATCATTGTAGATCAATGTTTGGGATTTTTATCCTGGATCTAAATTTTCGGAAAACTCTGGGGTATCTTATACGTGGATAACTGTGTCGGATGACATTGGTTAAACTGGTTGTAAAAGTTCATCATCAAAGGCTTGGTTGCTATCTTATACTGATAAGTAGAATGGGATGGTTGGCAATAATTTTTATTAATGATGATTATGTCATAAGAAACACTTTTAGGGAGTGCAGTATTAGTATGTTAGTATGCAGTATGTTAGGGTTTAATTTAATATTTTATAATTTATTTGTACAATCTTATTTCCTTTAAATAAAAACAATTTCGTCTCTCTTTTTTAGCTCACCTGAGCACTTTGTGCTCAAGGGGAGCTTTTGTGATACCGCTTTGAGGCCAAAGTTTTTATCCAATCTAAATCAAACTTGTCAGAATGTTTGTCTACATGAAATCTTGGATGAGCTCATTATTGGGTCATCTGTGGTCAAAAAGTAGGTCACTAAGTCAAATTTTAAGAAAGACAAATGAACACACTAGAAACTACATTTATAGCCCAACCTTCACCAAACTTGGTAAGAATATTTGCATGAAATCTTGAATGAGTTCATTATTGGGTCACATGGGGTCAATAAGTAGGTCACTAGGTAAAATCTTAGAAAAAGCTTGTGAACACACTAGAGACCACATTTATAGCCCAATCCTCACCAAACTTGATCAGAATGTTTGTCTGCATGATATCTTGGATGAGTATATTATTGGGTCACATGGGGTCAAAAAGTAGGTCACTAGGTCACATTTTAGAAAAACCTTGTGAAAACACTTCGAGGCCACATTGATGGCCCAATCTTCATCAAACTTGGCCAAATTGTTTGCCACTATGAAATCTTACATATGTTTTGGAGTGGGTCATGTGAATTCAGTAGGTTACATGGTAAAATTCTTGAAAATGTTGTCAACCAAGTAGTCACATTAATGGTCCAATCTTCACCAAAGATTTCTAAAGTAAATAACTCGATGTCAGATTTGAGCCTACTAAAAGCCTGTGTCATCAGGTGAGCGATTAAGGGCCATCATGGCCCTCTTGTTTTAAATGCTGATCATCAGCTCTGTTTGTGTATAAGGTAGTGTGTTAGATCCAGGTCTTGAACACACTGGGTTTAAACCCAGGGCAAGACATACCACAGGCATATTTCTTTATCAAGTGGTGTTGTTGCCTTTCTTACACTTAAAGCAATGGGTTATAAATTCCAGGCCTGGTCAGACCAAGGATAGTTCAAGTTGTGTAGTATAATGTCAGGTATTTGCTGCATGCTATCTTAGATAGAAAAATGTTTTGAATAATGTTTTGTTTGATTATAATTATAACATAACAGATTTCCTGCAATTCTAAACAACAGAGCCGATTAAAAAAATATATATTTTCAAAATATGATCAAAAGACATCCATCAAAAGTCTAGACACTTCTTAAGGCAAGCAATCACCTGTTTGTTAGAATTATAAATGTAACAGAAGGACAAAAATATTTTACACCTATGCAACAAGCATTCAAGAAAATCATTTACGAGATGAGAGTCCATTTGTTTAAAGGACTGGGTAAAATACTGTAAGCAGGCATGATTCAGGTCTATGTTATACGTAGCCCGGTAATGGTGAAGGGTGTGTCTAGCCCTGTGTTATCAAGTTGACAAGTTGTTATCTCTGGTAGATACAGTAACGGTCATGTATGTCACCCATGAAACACTTAACCTGCTTTAGCACCAATTGATCAGGCTTTAGCAAATGTTGTAGATCCTGATCCGCTAGTGCTGGACATAGAAGTGTATGATCAGTAGCAGTGCTATTTGCTGCTTAATTTCTATCATTAGTTGTAAAGTTCTAAGCATGAAGTTTTAAGAAAATAATTTAGAATTGAGTGTGGGTAAGAACTAAGTATGTGTTATTAACAGAGTAGGTAAAGGGTTAAATAGTTGACACCCTAAGTAAACTTCTGGGTTTGTATTTATAAAGAATTTTTTTTTTTCATAATTATGTATACGTTAAGAAATTTCCTTAAATTTTGAAAAATTGTAAGAAATTTCTTAAGTGTTTTTATGAATGAAACTTAAGAATACTTAATATGTAAGGGATTTTTTTCCATTTAAGGAAATTTCTTTAAGTTGGGAATGATAACTACATTCTTTATGAATACAACCTCCTGTTTGCTTTCTATAAATATGACCCCAGTCTGGTTACTTATGCATGCATGATCTGTGATCACCAATCATACTGAATGCTACTGATTTGACCTCTTTCTCTTATAATCAAGTATTTATATTGGTAAGGCTGATAGGGTAGATCCAGATCAACCAGCGCTTCATGTTCTACCCAGACATTTGTCAGTGATCTATTTCTTACAAAGTAGCTGGATGTCACTGCAATGACCTTTATTTTGTCACTGTAATGTATTTCAAAAACCCAACCACATATTTGTTGAGTTATACAAAGATGAAATTCAAACTTCTGCCTTCCCTATAAAAATCTTGAAATGAACATTTTATATATAACACTGCACGATAAGTAAACAATGAGTCGACCATTCATGGACATGTTCTTAAGACATACTGGAGTTATTTATTGAAGAACCATCTTTTTTACACTCCATGTCTCAAGTTAGGATCGAACCTGTGACCGACCTCATCTGACTATGAATATGAATTTATCTTCTGTCTTTCCAGGCTTAACTTGCAGAAAAATGTCTCAGCTGAGATTTTGCTCAGTCTTTAATTGTGACTGGCATAATATTTTACTTATAGTTTTGTAAATGTTTTAAGGAAATGTCTTGAAATAAACTTTTTATTTAGGAGCAACTGTGGCAGAGCAGTTAGAGTCGCTGACTAGTAACTCCTCAGCCCATCAGCATGTACATTGGAAATGCTTGTCAGGGTGAAAACTTGAATGTATGGAGGTTAACATGCTAATCTGTGGTGTGCCGATGGTCTGGGATTTCCTTTCATCTATAATAAACTGGATGTCGTCAATGTCAACATAATTGTGTTGGTGCGATGTAACCAAAAAGCAACAAAAAACAATGATCAATTCAAGTTAATTCAAGCAGACTTCATGAGGTAAAAGTTTGAGATTGAGCCAAATGCCAATTAAGAACTGTTTCTGCAGGTGGACCTTGTTGCGCTCAGGCATTAAGGCTGTGCACTATACAGTAATTGCATATCAATGCCCTACATTAGGTACCGTTAGGTCAGTAAATATTAACTTCTACCTATACTACACCTGTATATAGGTCTTCATATGTGTACATCGCTTGTAGCCGTTACCTTGCAGAGGTTTAAAGGTATCATATATCAACCTGCTGCTATATAAGTGTTTGCTAAATATACATAATGTCATATTTCTTCATACACTTCACGCTTTGTTTATTGCCTGATTTTTTTATTTCTAATTCAATGAATGGTCCGCATTTAAATTTCATTATATAGAAAAAATGAGGCAGATAAAAAAATCTGTTTTAAATCATCACAAACATATGTGTAAATCTCTTTAATGGTTTTAAGTGTCAAGTGCCATTCAAAAAGGTAAGAAAATCTCTATTTGATGGGAAGGGAAGAATTATGTTTCGATAGATCCATTATGTTATGCATGCCAGCTTTTATTACTGTAGGAATGTTCAGAGGTCTCCATCACTGATTTTGAACAAATGAACAGTTGTTTTAACAGGAAGACTTTTCTCGAGGTGTACACCATGGGTCACAGAGTAGAAAAGTATCCTTACCTTTATAACCATAAGTATGCATTCAGTACTTACACTAAAAACCAATTATAGCTCAGGGATATTTCTTTCCTTTAAGTTTTTTAGTGTTGTCTACCAAGCTAAGGATATAGGCTTTTCCTTCACTACCAGACCTTGTAGAACAATTTAAAGCACAGGGCTCAAACACAGACAGTAACATGACAAAGACGTTAAAATGGTAGTGGTATAGCTAGCTTTCTTGTTTCTTCTCCAGCCAATATAAGGGTAGTTCCTTACATTTTGATTCGGTGTCAGGATAATGTGACAAATTGAGGATTAAAAGTAGGATTTTAAACCCAAAAAGCAAGCAAGTAATCAGACATATCATCTGATAAAAGCTGAACATCTTTCATAACTGTTGAAGGGGCGCCCTTGACAGAGTGGTAGAGTTGCCGACTTGTAACTCCTCTGACCTCTTAGCTTCTCACTGCGTGGGTTCAAGTCCAATTCAGGGCAAAAAACTTAATGTGGGCAAGTCTTCCAACTGATTTGCGGTGCACCAGTGGTTATACCCAGATATTTGTTTGGGGTCTTCCTCCACCAAAATAGCTAGACGTTGCTATAATGATAATAATCAGTCGCTGTGATATATTTAAAAACAAAACATTATTGTCGTCTGACTTTAACCTAAAAAGGATAAATATGAATTTTATCTTGACCAAATTGATTTTGCTATTGAAAATTTAAATTTATTTAAAAATCACTTATGTAATATTAAGTAAACGTTGAAAATATTTATAGAGGGGCTATGATATGTGTGATTTATTCAGTGCAATTGCATTGCTATTTACATTTCATGCAAATGTTATGCATACTCATATACATTTAACTCTTAGCTCTCTGCATTTGCTAATATTCTTTTCTACATTCTTAATAATTGTCTAAAATCTTAACAACAGCGTTGAAACCTTTTCATATAATAAGTGATTAGTTAAAATAAATCTTTTATTAAATGAGATACACAATCTTGATTGACTCAGGAGCCCAAAATACCTTACTTTAACATGTATAAACTCCATTATCCCATTAATCTTTTTTATGGTATCAAGTTGTAAATGATCTAGACACAAATTTTGTAATGCAGTATAATTTTCCTGTTAATTTGATTTTATTTTGATTGAGACTTTAAATTAATTTGATTATGACATTAGAAATCTTTTATAGTGGTATTAGAACAGCTAGGAGTTGAACTGGTTGTAAAAACATAACCTGTCAATCACTTCATACTGACAGTACATTTTCCTAGTCTTTATAGTATTTTGATAAAAAGACAATATTTAACAAAACAACCCTGGATATACAAAATTGCAATAAATCAATAAGGACTAATATTTAAAATCTTCAAGGTCAATGCTAATTGTTTGTGAATTTATGTATAAATCAAACTTGACTTACAAAGCATAAGTTGAACTCATATTTATTGAAATTTCCGTACTATTAAGCAAGCCTATTTCTCAAAGCATAGCCACTGTTAATTAAAAAGAAAACCCATAACAATACAAAACAAAACAAACAAACGAGACTTCAGTTATACATGTGGCCAGTGACTTAATTAGCAAATAGTGCAGATCCTGAATGTACAGCTCTTGATTGATATAGATCTATGCCCTTTGCCTGGGACATGACATATTCTATTATATTCATAAAACATTACTATTGAAATTTGAGAACTTAGCTACATAACAATTTATCCACAGTTTGTCAGAGTACAGCAGGAATGGGGACCGTAAAATATAATGTTGAAATGATGTACATTTTATGACCACAGGTGATTTGCTTCAAACCTTAAACGGCTTCAAAGGAATGTTGAACAGTTGTTTGTAAAGGCAGTAATATATTGTAGGTTTCTATATTTGTTTACCTGCATGTGTGATCGACTTTACCAGTAAGTCGTTCCTGTACTACTTTGTGTTGACTTTATCTGTTAGTAGGTCCTTCTTATGCTAGTTAGCTATGTTACAATTTATGTTTACTGTTTAACTTTAAATTATATGCAACAAGCCTGAATATTTGTATTTTTTGTTTGCTGCAACAACTGTCTGTTATTCTTTTGATCTTGTGCTTTCTCACTTGAATCAATTTTAGTGCTGTCTTTACAGTGATTGGATGCTATAAAGACATTTTTCTGTTTATGTTTTGTCTTTTTGTTGCATCACACCAACGCAATTATGGTCATATTGGTGAAGTCAAGCTAATTATTGCTGGAGAAAGACCCCAAACTTCAATCTGGGTAGAACTAACAGCGCACTGCAAGTTGGCTGGAAAACCTTATAAAAGTTTACACCCCGACTGGGACTCGAACCCACACAGTGAGAAGATGAAGAGTTAAATGCCAACAACGCTTAACTGCTCATTCACGGGACATTGCTTTTTCATTTAATTTAAGTTTTTATACAGGAAGCACAAATATTAAATTTTAATTCCTAATGAAAGCATTACATGTACATACAAGCAAGGTTTTTGAAAATTATTTAAACAATTGACTTTTGTTGATGGTGTCTTTTAATTTACACTGTTGTTTTTATTCCTTTGTCTTGCAGACATTATTATGTCTCTTATAAGACAGAAAACTTCCTTCGTTTTACCTAACCTTTATTACAAGTAGTTCTCTAGACATTACTTCATGTTTTGCAGACTGTCCATTTCCTCTACTCTGACAAACAGACAGACCACTTCCCAAAGATTTAAGAGCTTCCAGTGGTTTTATAACCAAATATTGGATCAAGAGCTCTTATTCTGGGGGTGTTCATTACTGTATGCTTTTATACATACATGTGGGGGGGGGTAACTTAATGGCCTGAGTAGTTAAAAAGTCAGAGATTTGCAATTCCTTAGCTCCTGTGCCCAATTGGATTGGAATCTAAATTAGGTTGATTGCCTGAAATCAAAAATCTACATGTCAATGTAAGACTTCCTATCAGGTTTTCCATATCTTACATGAGAAGGTAAAAGTCTTTAATTCTTTGTTTGACCTTGTATTACAAAATAAAACAATGTTTTCTTGCATTAGTTATAAAGAGTAATTTAATATAATAGTATTTTTATAGCAGTTTTTTTTAAGATAGAATAGTGTTGCTTCTGATTAACATTAGAATAGTCTTCCATTGAGCTATTGTTATAGATACAGAAATAACATTAACACTATTGGGTCATTTGGTATTAAGGTTTATATAGGCACTGGGACCCATTTTATCTTAATTTTCCACCATTAGCAGAATTCAGTTAGATAAATATTGAAATTTTAGGGTGAGTTAAATTTGGAAAATCTATTCAAGAAATGTCATAAGAGCACCAGAATTTTAACTTCTAGCATTAGTGGAGAATAAAATGGACAATTATTTAACTAACATATATTAGTGGATTGGACATTTTCAGTTGGAAAATTAGCTGCTATAATGATCATAATTGTCTTGCAATGATGATTTAGAATACAAACTTCTGCCAATAATAATTGAAAGTGACCATTATTATAATTGTCTGCAGCTTAATTATCCATCAAAACAAACAATTTTACAAAAGCAAAGACCAAAGTGCATGAAAACAATACAAGCATTATGTCAATAAAACATGTGTTGCATACTTGGCAGCTCTCTATTGTCATATACTTTTGTGGTAACATATCATCATGTGGGTGGATCCTAACTCAATGATTGACCACTGTCAGCAGGTAATGGGTCAATATTATGACCACTTCCTCGTAATTAGTGACAGGTAGACATGACTACTTATCGTTAATCAGGGCTTTTGTATGGTCACATTTTAGCCCTCAGCTTGCTATATTTTGTTAAACTGAATTCTCTGGGTTTTTTTTGCTTCTATGCTATATACCTTTTATATTAAGGTAAATATACTTATTGATAAAAATAAGCAGCAAATAGTGTAGATCTTGATCAGCTCCTAGCAGAGACTGATCACAATCGGCTGTATATGCCTAAGCCTTATAAATACCTGAATAGCAGGCTAAGAGTTTGTATAGGTGCATGTAGTTGTCAGTATGTCTTGAGTAGTCGTCCCATCATAGGATACCATCAAAGTGGACTGCCGCCAGTAGGTGGGTCAGTTGGTCAGTTATAAGTGACCTTGAGGTAAGGTCACATTTATAAGGTCGCATTTATAATTTAATATGGGTTGTGGTAACACTTATATAAGGGTTGGGTATGGAGCCAGTTGTAAAGGACACGATCAGGTCACAAAATGTGCAGGAGACAGATCAGCTTAGCTGTTAGACTATTTGTATTGATGTCACATAATGTGCAAGTGACCAATTTAGCTCAGATGTTAGACTTTTTGTATTGATGTCACATAATGTGCAAGAGACCAATTTAGCTCAGATGTTAGACTATTTGTATTGATGTCACATTATGTGCAAGAGACCAATTTAACTCAGATGTTAGACTATTTGTATTGATATCCCATAATGTGCAAGAGACCAATTTAGCTCAGATGTAAGACTATTTGTATCGGTGTCACATAATGTGCAAGAGACCAATTTAGCTCAGATGTTAGACTATTTGTATTGATGTCACATAATGTGCAAGAGACCAGTTTAGCTCAGATGTTAGACTATTTGTATTGATGTCACATAACGTGCAGGAGACCAGTTTAGCTCAGATGTTAGACTATTTGTATTGATGTCACATAATGTGCGAGAGACCAATTAAGCTCAGATGTTAGACTATTTGTATTGATGTCACATAATGTGCAACAGACCAATTAAGCTCAGATGTTAGACTATTTGTATTGATGTCACATAATGTGCAAGAGACCAATTAAGCTCAGATGTTAGACTGTTTGTATTGATGTCACATAATGTGCAAGAGACCAATTTAGCTCAGATGTAAGACTATTTGTATTGATGTCACATAATGTGCAAGAGACCAATTAAGCTCAGATGTTAGACTATTTGTATTGATGTCACATAATGTGCAAGAGACCAATTTAACTCAGATGTTAGACTATTTGTATTGATGTCACATAATGTGCAAGAGACCAATTTAGCTCAGATGTTAGACTATTTGTATTGATGTCACATAATGTGCAAGAGACCAATTTAACTCAGATGTTAGACTATTTGTATTGATGTCACATAATATGCAAGAGACCAATTTAACTCAGATGTTAGACTATTTGTATTGATGTCACATAATGTGCAAGAGACCAATTAAGCTCAGATGTTAGACTATTTGTATTAATGTCACATAATGTGCAAGAGACCAATTTAACTCAGATGTTAGACTATTTGTATTGATGTCACATAATGTGCAAGAGACCAATTAAGCTCAGATGTTAGACTATTTGTATTGATGTCACATAATGTGCAAGAGACCAATTAAGCTCAGATCTGTTTGTATCGGTGTCACATAATGTGCAAGAGACCAATTAAGCTCAGATGTTAGACTATTTGTATTGATGTCACATAATGTGCAAGAGACCAATTAAGCTCAGATGTTGACTATTTGTATTGATGTCACATAATGTGCAAGACACCAATTAAGCTAGCAAGTTAGACTATTTGTTTCAAGTCCCTAATGGGCTACATATTTTTCTCTCAATGTTACAAGTACATTGTACAAATAAAAGGTTCTCTGGTCTTTTGACGTGTATTTCTCACCAATAGACTGTTTTCACTTGGAGATCTGTCCTAAAACCAACAATGTCTATGGATCTTCTTGACCTAAATTCAACACTGATAGATAAAAAAATTTAAATCACCAAATACCGATGTTACTGAATTTGTGCAACTTTGTATCAGTAAATACATCAGTGGATAATCATGCAGAAAATGCAATATCTGTCATTGTACGGACATGGTGCAGTTTTGGCCCTAGTTGTTTTAGGTTGAAAGATTGATTCTTTGCCGAGATGTTGACATGCTCTATGACTGGTTCTATAAAGATATTTGTCTGGGGTCTTCGCTACCAACAAACAGGCGCCTGTGGCCAAAGGGTTAGAGTCACCAACTTGTAAATCATCACGCCCTCACCACATGGGTATGAGGAGTCAATTAGTCAGGACAAGAACTTTTATGTGCAGAGATTTTCTGGCTAACATTTGGTGTGCCACTGGTGCTACACAGTAAGTATGGAGTAATTTTTCACCACTAATTAGCTGGATGTCGCCATTATGGCCACTATTGTGTTGGTGCAATATAAAAACGACAAAAACAAGCAAAAAGAACATCAAAAATAGCTATATACCGTCATTATAACAACATTTGTGTCGGTGCAATGTATCTTGAAACTGTAACCTGACCTTTAACCCTTATCATTTCCTTAAAAGCTCTTGCTAAATTCCTTATTTTTTTGCCTGTATACATGTAATGATTAATTAAGATGTTAATACAGACCAAGCAGCAACTAGTATAGATCCTGATCAGAAAGCTCCCTGTTGGGAGCTGGCAGATAACAATCTACACTATTTACCTAAGCATTAAGCAAGATAGACAGGTAAAGAGTTAAAGAACTGCCCACTGTTGATTTGTATAGGATTTGATATGTCTATAAATATCCCCACCCAGATTTAGCAATGGTGTACAATACCTCTATGAATGGGATTGGGGGTACTTCAAGTATGTGAGCTATTTTACAGGTTCTTTGTTATGATAATATAAGTAGTTAGCAGCAATTAATAATGGCAGCTTCACCAGTTGACACAGACTAAAAAAAGGTTTACAGTGGCATAGTAAAAAAAATGTGTAAAGTAGAAAAGCTATTAACTATTTTAATATTTACTTGTATTAAATATTATAATTTGAAAATGGAGACATAGTGGCATTGTAGTAAAAAAATTGATGTATGGGGAAATTTATGATTGGACTTTAATGTGTGTATTTATTTAATAAAATAAAGCAGGATTTCTGTACTGTAGAATAAATTTAATACAAAAAAATTGTTTAAAAAAATTGAGCCACTTTCAAAAACACTTCTAGAAAGGATTCAGAATTAATTAAAACATGTTACTGTAGACTTTAGACTAAACACTTATTTTTAAGAAGGAAAAGTTAAGAGAAAAAGCAATTAGGGGTGGCCTTTGCCAAGCATAATGTCACCTACTCATCGTGATCCTCTCTCTGTCGGGGTTTGAGTCCCAAAGGGGGGAAGAAATTCCATATGGGAAGGTCTTCCAACTGACCTGTAGACAGTATGGGTAATACTACCCTGACGTTTGTCTTGGGTCTACCTCAACCAATAATATGCTGGATGTGGCCACAATGACCATAATTGTGTCCATGTGATGAGGAAAAAAAGCAAGAGAGAAAACAATAACATTGGCGATATGCTTGAAGAAATTAACAAATTAGCCATTAGCCAAAGTTTTATATGCCTATGTTATTTACTAGCACAGATTACATTAAAGGTAACATTATAAAGTCTACACATAGTCCAATCCGATGTTCCATTTTAGTTTTGAAACTAATTTGTTGAATAAAGACACTGGTATAACTCACTTAAGACGCGCCCTTGGTGCAGTGTAAATTGCTTTCACTGCTACAGTACTGAAAATCACGAAATTGACAATTTTCCCGTTTCCACTCCGTTTCGTTTCCATTTCAGTTGGAAGCGTTTGCCGCTCCGTTTCCATTCCGCTTCTGTTGCGTTTCCGTTTCGTTTTATTCGCTTCCAGCGCTGCATTTCAAACGCTTCCAGCGTTTCTATCGTTTCTTCCGTTTCTACCGTTTCAAGCGTTCCGTTTCGCTCCGTTCCGATTTTGACTAAAAATTTCGTTTAATAAATTTCTAAAGGTAAAGTACTTCCGGTGTGTTTGCAAAATGACGAAAGAAGTAAACATTCTAGGGAGAGGCAAAAGTCTTCCATCACATATAAAGGAATCGGCAGTAGATTGTTTGCGACGAGGATATTCAGTGTCAGTCACCCGGAGGGAAATTGCAGACAAAAAATACCCTTAACAACCAGCACCTGCAAATAATCCTCAAAATTCGGGGAGTGCAGTATTGAGAAGATGCCTACCTACTTGTCTTCGCCAGACGTCATATCCCGGAATAAACAAACAAGAAATAACTTTCAAATATGGTCCACACACACCCAGTATCCTAAAAAAGTTACTTCTCTGTGACGTGTAAATCCGCAAAAAAAGCGTAATGGTGATCCGACCTTAAAATAAGACGATATCACACACATTTTTTTTAAAAACTTGCCCCCCGGACGTTTGCCCCCCGCCCCTATAAGTGCAGACCGGACGTTTGCCACCCCCTCTCCCCTTCAAATAAAAAGGTCCTTCAAATAAAAAGGCCCAGCGTTTACCCCCATCCCCACTGCCAAAATAAAAAGGCGAATGTTTGCCCCTTTCCGATATTTGTTATATGGCGGACTTTAGATTTAACGTCTCGCTGATAGTAACGTGTAATATCCAATAATTTTAGATAAGTATTACTCACTACAGTCACATTTCATGGTTAAAATGATTATCTCATATAAACATGAACATGTTGTTTTGTCGAAAACAGGCACATACATAAAGTCTCATAGAACAAACAACTTTCTTAGAAACAAGTGTGTCTTGTTGTGTTTTCGGTTTGCACACATTAGCGCCAATAAACGGCTGTTAACAATATTGTTCACGCACTTATAACATGAAGTCGCTAATTATATCAATGTGATTTTAATATCTCCAAGGTTGTAACAAATAAATGCGGTGAACAAATAAATCATTAGATGCGGTGTAATTTCTTTCTGGAGAGGAGGGCTCTCTGGCTAACACTGCAACATCAAAGAATATTCTGGGAAACAATCGCCGGTCACTATCATTTGAAGTCGCCGAAAAGATTTTTTTTTTGTTTCAAATTGACCGACCTATTATTTCTCTCAATACTGTGCAACATGATATCGATCGATAATTGTCTTCAAGCTGCCATTTAGAAGAGAGAGAGAGAGAGAGGGTGTGAACGCTGGGTACTGTTTAGGGATTAAAAATGGTAAGTACGCGTGAACGGCGTGTGCTATGAAAAAATATGCAACGTTATTGACGATTTACCTTCGCGGCATAAATATAAGTTCTAAAGGAATGATAGTGGAGGGAGGAAACTGTACTATGTAGTAATATTTCAGACTGCGCATGTTTTTACTTATATAAATGTCCTTACAAAAACTTTTTAGTCCTTTGAATGATCATAAACACTTTTATAAAGGTATTATTTATATTTAACGTATGGATTAACTACAAAAGAATAGGCGAGCCATTGAAATTTGCAATAAACACGAGATGAAAATATACATTAGACTGTGTTCCTTGATGTGTCTTCTCTTGATAACATTATTTACAAAAACACGACAATTAATGTAGTATTTACTATAAGAGATCCCCAATCCCCACATCCAGGTTTCCTCTTCTTAAACTAAAAAATAGTGGGTGGGGAAAGGGTGCTCCATTGTGGGTACTACTAAATATAGCGTTAGGTCCTTTTATGAGCCAAAAAAGATATCGTGCACCTTAGTGTTTTGTCCTTTTTGTTGTCCTCGCGTAAGTCAATGCATATTGCTCTTTAAAAGGTGAAGGTCATAAACCACGCGACTGCCATAAGGTGACATTTTCAAACACAGCTGCATAGAGGATGCATGTGTTCTTGCGAAGTGGAAAAGACGCCAAAACACGGTCACACTTCCTGTCCACTAGACAAACAAGGTGTCATAAAACTGCCAATTAGCTTAATTAGTCGAGGTGTCCGCTCATGTCTTAAAATTAGGGATTCAATTAGAGTAGAACTTTATGATGGCATGAACCCTACCCACGCGCATGGAGAAACATAATATCAATTTACAAAACGATATATTTTAAATTAATATATTTCTATCTTTAAATGGGTACAAAAATTAAGTACCCGGTAGGGCCCTCATTAGACCACATTTTGGCATAGAACATTCAAGACATGAATGGGAAAATGAGCTGTAGCCAGGCCTCATTCAAATAGTTGCAAGTCAAGTAAAGTCAAAAGTTGTATGCAGATTCTTAATCGCGGTCCACGAATTCCGATTAATCCTATATATGTAACAGCGCATTATGGGAACTATGCATTTAGAAATAGGAATTTTGATACTATTGTCCAAATTTACAACATTGTTCATTATAAGATATATAACAATTGAGATTAGAAGCAGAAGAAACTTTGCTTGACAAAGAGGCAAGATAAAATAAAATACATATCCATACCCCTGTAACTAAAGTAATGATGATGTAAATGACGGTATTGCTGCTGCTACTGCTGCTTCTGCTGATAATGATGACGGTGATACCGATGCTGTTTATGATTATAATGTAAATGGTAATAACGGTTATGGTGATGCTGATGCTCATGACGATTATGATGTAGATCGTGATGCCGGTGATGCTGCTTTTGGTGATGATTAGTGGTGATTATATAAGTAATATCGGATCCTGATGATGATCATGTGTAATCAGGTGAATTTAATGGCGGTAATGATTATTATGTCTTTAATATTTATCGTGATGTAAGTTTTTATCACGGTTGTTTCATTTAACTGTCAATCGATGATTGTATACGTGCACTATTTGGCAATCTATGGTTATTCAGACGTTGAACTTTAGGATCATACTTGTCATTGGCTCTGAGTGCCGGGGAGGATGTTATTGGTTCTTGATTTGGTCACACCTTGCAATAATACATAGCATTGTTTGTTTGTTTTATGTGTAGTTGTTTTATGTTTTTTTGTGTTATATGAGATGTGTTACCTTCTTTTGGTTGAGGTTTAATTTCATTAAGTAACTTTATTTTGTACCACGCAATGCATTCTTTGTAAATGAAAAATACTTTAAGCAAGTATGTTCACACAAAAATGATTGGCGTAGTTGATCCGGGAACGGACCATGCAGCTACAAAGTAATTAGCGAAAATTCAAACTCGGGAAATGCTGCGACATTGCGCGCGCATACGTGTAATGACAGCTGTGTACACACTATCTTCATATGCCAAACAATGAAGACTAAGAATGTCGATCCAAGGCGGATGTTAAGCTATTCATTGGAATTAATTAAAACATCAGTTTCGACAGAAACGCAATATTATAGTTAAACTGCGTGTTTTATCGTGCGGAGTGATTTTTAGTGCAGTTTCTGTTTTAACGGTACACGATGACTTGGACAACTCGTGCGGTTTCGGAACTGTAATGTACAAGTTTGATAAATACGATTTTATGATAATAATTTATGTTATTTCTTTCTGCAGAGTACATATAAAAGCGCGTTTGTGTTGATAAATTGAAGCCAGTTATTGTGTTCGTTTAAATTTATTTCGTACCAAGAAACGGTTGAAATGTTACTATAAATAATCGGGTGACCGAGAAACGTTTGAAGCGGTAGTGAAAATAACTCTACCGTTACGAGCATTCCGATTTTTCCGTTTCTACCGTTTCTAGCGTTCCAAGCGCTCCGGTTATAGCGTTTATACCGTTTACACCGTTTCAAGCGTTTGTAGCGCTCCGTTGCATTTCCATTTCCACTCCGTTCCGTTTCCGTTTCAACAGGAAACGAAAAACGTTTCATTTCCATTTCCACTCCGTTCCGTTTGTCAATTTCATGATTTTCAGTACTGTAGGCCTCTTAACACATGGTTTTCGTGTCCCCCTTGTGGTGAAGGACTTAATGTGGAAAGGTCTAATGGTAGTTCCATGACTGGTTGGCTTGATGTCAAGATAATGTGACTATCAGTGAAGGCAGCACTATATATACATCAAGAGGACCCCATTGAAAAATAACTGAAATACTGTTGGGTGTGACGATAAAACCAACAAACATACAAATAAGTTTAAACTAAGTTGAATGTTTACAGATGGAACTCTTAGCCCACCAGGCAAACAACTAACCAAATACCAGTAGTTTTGGATCAGTACAACCACCAATCACAGGTTTAGTGTTACAGGTGTCTCAAACTACCATTTCCCGGCTTGACTTACTTTTCATTGTCGGGTTTTATGGCTGGGCGACTTCTCTGTCCTGTTATTATGTTTTCACAACCCACCTTCTGTAGAAATAGAATGCATGAGTTGAGAGGATGAGAGATTGAAATAGGATACACAGGAATGGAGAAGAATTTTTCTGAAATTCCATATAGTTGTGTTGACAGTTGATACTCAGCCACAAATGAAACAGCCAAAAGGTGGTGAGAATTTCATGGTTCTTGATGGCCCATTTGCTGAATAATGAAAATGAATGTAAACAATGTTAACAGTTTCGTGTCAACAGTATTTAAAAGTTAAAAAAAAACCCAAAAAAACAGTATTTAACAGTTAAGGTTGCACTGTACACATGTTGTTTTTTTTAAAAATTATAAAAATCTGATTGCATCCATGACTAGATAAGAAGAGACCTTGACTTATAACTCCCAAGTCCCTCTTCCAATAAGAGTCCCAGTCTAAGCAAGAAAACAGTCTTCCAGTGCCAGTGGTTCTACCCAGTAATTTGATAAGGCTCTTACTCAACCAGTACTAATTAGGCAATGTCGCAATAACATAATAAATTTAGTAATAATTGTGTCATTGTTATCTATAGTATCAAAATAAAGTGATTATGGCTTATTATAGGCAGTATCCGACATTTTGGATCAAAGATTTTTTACTCAAATAACCAAATAAGTCATAGTTAACTGAAAAGGTCCTGTAAAATGCTGTTCATTGATACCCTAGATCTGTGTGAACAGCAAAGAATAAATCCCCACCCGTCATTGCAGACAGGTATTTCCTATCTAAGTCACGCTGCAGAGATACCTATTTTTAAACTGAGAAAACCATGTGACAACTTACTTTTGAGATCATGTAATATCATCATGCAGATAATCCGCTCGAATGTCGATATCTATTTTTAGCAGAGTTCACTATCGTGCGTATTAATAAATTTGGAAATAAAGAACATTTAGAGTGATTCTTTCCAGATGTGTACTGTCTAACAATATGGAAAGTATTCCCCCAAAACGATAGGAACATATTGTTACATGCATTTGATATAGGCAAACTGTCTAATACCACCTTTAAAGACCTTAACATGAGAAGCCATTCAACTACAGCCCTGGTTTATTCTGCACTAGTAATGTTGATACAACCCCCATGGACTGCAAACTGTTCCACATGAACTGGTTTATAGGGCATTTTGTGTTAGAAGAGTTTCTTTACATACACTTTGCAATGTCCTCTCTGGAACCCTTAGTCTGCTGCATTTATTATTAACTGATACTAAATTCTGAAGTTTGTTCTCATTACTTTGAGCAAATAAAACCAGTCCTGTTGCCAAACACAGCTATATGAAGTACAGATCAGCTGTTAGCTGGCTGATCTGGATCTATACTATTTGCCTCAGCCTGATCTGATCAATTTGTGCTTACAGGAACAGAGTTAACAACCTTATCAGTTTGAAGAACTGAACTGTTGTTTTACGCCAAGTTAAAATTCATACAATTTACGTTTATCTAAACTGAACCAGTTTACGCTGCATACAGATTGTGTTAAAATAACACCTTATGTAACTTGCAGTAGTTGTAGTTTCTTGTTTTCAGGAAATATTCAGTTGTTCTTTTGGGCTGAAATTTGAACACTAGCACAGGAATGTTGTTGTGTTAAAGGAGCAGTATAAGGAAGTGTGACAGTGGACATGAATGAGTATGTAACACGGACTATTGAAGATAAAAAAAAATCAGACTTGAGATTTTTGCACTGATAACAGGTTTTTAGTGCAATAGGGATGTTATATAATGTACATGACAAACAAAAGGTCTGATGATTGTTCAGCCAAGCTGTTCAGGAATTCTTTCAATCAGATAAATTTGTTGTGAAATTTTGAGCAGTCGTCTGTTTCTGCAAAGGTTGGTTGATTTTGAAACATTTCACCTTGGGGCTTGAAAAAGTTCATACAGAGTTGATACATTGACTATTAGGAGCATTTTATTGTTGAGTTTGTACTGTTTGTCTTGGGAAAAAAAGTTCTTTTTCATTAAAAACTCAAGCGAGAATTAAATTGAATATAAAATATGTAGTCAGGTTTAAAATTAAATATAGAATATGTAATCAGGTTTAAACCAGTTGTACATTCTTCTTCAAATATTTCTTAGAATTTGTCTTGAATTTTCCTTACAAGATCGGGATAAAAAAAATGAAGTTGCTGCCTATAGTAGGTTTATCTTACTATATTTAACCTTTAGCATGCTACATTTTTTTATAAAGAAACGTGCTAAATTCTCATGGTTTTTGCTTTAATATAACATATGTTACATGTCAGGGTTGATACACTTATAAACAGAGACTGAGCAGCAAATAGTGTAGATCCTGATCACACAGATTCCAGTCGGGAGCAGTCTGATCTGGATCTCTATACACTATTTGTCTAAGTCTTATAGATATGTGAATAGCAGACTAAGAGTTAAATACAAGATTTAATCTTTCAACTGATTTGCTTCACTACAGATAACTGTAAAAGAGAAAAAAGAAACATAATAAATAATTTGCAGGAGTTTAACCAATCATTTATTCTCATTTTATGTAGACAAGAAGCCAAACTGACATAACATGTTTTATGCATATATATTGATTGGATTATAGGATGGTAGCAATGTGAATTGGAATCGTAAATAGTTTCCTATCGCAGTTTATTGTGATATGCTAGTGCTGTATCACAATATGTTATGCTGTAGTTTATGCTAAAAATTAACATTAAATTTTGTCAGCTTAATTTTGCAGCTTTTGCTTGATTTTAAAAATAGGTAAAACAAAAGCAGCTCTAAAATGTCATTATCATTATTTTGCAATAATACAAGAATCAAAAGACCAGATCAAAAGAGGTTAATATTAGAAAAAAGAAGTACTATGAAATTCCTTACTTTAAGGAATTTAATGTGCATTTTACAAATAATGTGCAGTCTATAACAATGGCTGTTGTAATCATCAATGTGTTTCTGCCAAGGGCTGCGAAAGTTTTAATGTTAACAGATTTCTCATTAATGTTTACTGTTTATTTATTGCTTTGTTTCGTACTTCAGGAGGAAAGTTGATTGTGGTAACAGAAACAGCTGTTTTTAGCTGGCTAGTTTTAGATGCAGCCTGAAATATGCAATATATTCTTCTGACTGTGTAACGCAGAAATTATATGTGTCAAAAATGCAGAAAAAGCACAATTCCAGAAACACTGCCATCTTACAATGTTAAATGGTGACTATCAATGGCAAACATGTGTTTAACGTTAAAAAAGATCTAAATATTCTTTATACTTAGCTATGAAAACATCAGTTTAGTTTAATGTATCAACTTGAGTTGAAATGGATCTGGATTTGTCAAGATATTTAACTGTCCTGTGGCTGAATCTTTAAATGTAACGCGTATTTAAACTGGTCCCATTCTACGAACACCACTTTTAACTTTATGATTTACGAATTTAAAAAGTTACAGAAATGAATGGCAAAAACATTGAGAAATATAATGGTCTTCCTGATTGAAATTTAAAAACATGGACCTTTGGTCCACCCAGGTAGCAAAATGGACACAGATCACAATTCTACTAGAATGAAAGTCTGGTGAACTCCGATTCTTAGTCCACAACCTTTTATCGAAAACTAAAATAAAAATTGGTATAAAATATTGGTACAGTCTCAGACTTGGTCAGAATCGCAATATACCGATAAATTCGATAAGATCCAGCAGTATTTGAGTCATTTGGAGATGGTGTCCACTTAAAGCAGATATAGTGCTGCCTTCACTATTTATAGCTTGCCAAAACCACCTGGCATGATACCAGTCCCAGTTACATGAACCTGACACCAAGCTGACTATTTGTGGAGCTAACATCATATTTGATTGAGCATTAGCAAGGGAGCTATACTGTTTTAAAGGACTTTGGTATGTTTTAGGATAATACCCGGGCTTCCTTACCCTGTTAGTCAATGCTTTACCGATAGCACTTCTGAGAGAATAGTCATAGACCTAGGCTAGATAAATTATTATTACCTATGGTATGAGAAATTATTTCCTTCCAAAACATTATTCCTCCATCTATATATATCCTTAGTTCAAATTCAGCTGCATGAGAATGCCATTGAACGAGTATATGGAGTAACAATGTTAAAGCTACAGCACCTTTAAAACTGCTCAGTCTTCTTAAATATATGAGATTGCCTGAGAAACTCTGCCATGCTTACAAAAAAATAAACAAACACAGCTGACATGACAAAAATTTCTCCCAGGAAAATCGCTGACAAGATAAACGTTGACATCATGGTTATTTAAGAAGACAGTGACTGTACAAAAAATCACATCAAGTGCCAGCCTTCCCTATATTAGTCAGTTAACAAGGTAAACAGATCGCTTCTACTGATCAATAATCCCCAGGAAATCTCTGATAAACAGTGAATTGGGGAAGAAATAGTTCCTTGATCACTAAAAATAGTTCCTGGTTCCATTAATAATGTTATAGTGCATTTTCCATTTTAGCTCTAGATCAGAAATTTTATATCATGAGGCAGTAAATCTCCTAAATTTATAAACCAAACTGTTATTAGTATTATTACTCATTTAATTTGACACGTTCAGAGAACTAATGAGCTTCAATAAAGTGTGAGGAAGATGAATAATTGAAGACTACTTCCATGCTGTAGTAGAAAAGTAACCTTTGATCCTGAAGTCCCTTATTTCTTCACTTTAATTTCTACTAAAAACCTATTTTACTAGTACTTACTAAACTTGTAACAGTGCTGGAAAGTTGTTTTTTTCTTGTTGGCATCACATTAACAATGTTTCCCAGTTACTGAAAAATTCAACCTATCAAAGTTAGTACAAGACTATCTATCAAGTGCTTTTCTCAATTGTAAGAAATAGTTCCAATCTTCCATCAATAATTTTATGGTGCTTTCTGGAATTTGTTTACATCACAGTAACACAAGTGTGTTTGTTACTGCAACGTTCAGCTGTTTTTGTTGAAGACCACAGACTATTGCCTGGATTGAACCCTTGGTACACTGCAGGTCATCTGGAAGACCTTCCCAAGTATAGCCCTTTACCCTGACCGAGACCTTCTTCAAGTGGCTATAAGAAGCCAAAGGAGATAAGAGTGGAAGTTGTTTATGCAATGGTTTGCTAAGTTCCTGGATAGAGTACAGTATATTGATTTGAGTCGTTATGTTTTTATATGGAGCATATTGATTATAGGATGCCACGGTGATTTATAGCAAATCTGCTACTTGCCATAGATGCCCGAGGTACTGAATGTGAAACATACAAATAACATTAAAATGATTATTGTCTGAAGGATTGTATTATTATTCAGCCAGCTCCTTTATGAATCATGTAAAAAGTGTTGTATTGGGCCTGTTCAAGTTAGGTTTACAATTAACCGTAGGAAAAAATAGTTAACTGGATTTTTTGACAGCTTTTCAGGTCAGTACCTTTCAAATATAGATATAAAATAGCAGTTATAACAGTGTTTTTTCTTTATTAAATCTTAATTAAATTGTATAATACAAATAAAATTATCGTTTTATTTTTCATCCAAATGACATCCTTCTGATTTCTCAAGTTTTCTTAAGATCCTATTGTTCTCATACTTCTTTTTTTGTTAAATAGCACCAACACAGTTATGGTCATATTGGTGATGTCCAGCTTATTATTGGTGGAGGAAGACCCCAGAATAATGTCTGGTTAGAACCACTGGCGCACAGCAGGTTAGCATGAAAACCTCCCCATATGAAAGTCTCCCCATAACTGGGATGCAAACCCACTTGGTGAAGTGCTGAGGAGTTACAAGTCAGTGACTCTAAACGGCTCAGACACAGTGTTATAATACTGCTATTACCTCATCATATACATCATAATGTTAATTATTTCATTTAGTTATTCTGATATTATGTTGTTGTTGTTTTTTGCTCTCTAACATCTTTTTTATGTTTTTGATTGTAAATATTGTAAGGGGAGTGTATCTATTAACAATGGAAGAGAAACATGGCATTTTACTTTAAACTTTCACAGCCAGTTCTATTTATTTACCTCTTTTTAGGCTCAGAGTATTTTAGTATGTGTGACTCAGTATGATAAAAGGTTAACTGTTAGTTAGGAATTAGCAAATAGAGGTTTCATTATGTTTACGCTATTAGCATATGAAATATGAATCAGGAAAAGATTAATTACTTTAATGTCATTAAATTATAATGTCAGATTGTAATATATATATTGGTAGCAATGTGTGTGTTTAAACATACAGTGTTATTGCTTACTTTTCTTTACTTAACTGCCTTGCATAAAAAAGTACCAAAAATAATTCCATGGTTTTAATGCTACATTTATCAAGTAATCTGAAGTTTCTAGACCAAAGAAAATGTTTTTAATTAAAATACAGAGTGTACATCAAACTTGAGCCTCCAATTTATAATAAACCTGTTATTATCTGTTACATTTAGGAGATATAAGAGCATATTAATCAAACAGCTTTTAATTAGAAACAACTTAGTAACTTCACTTCATAGATTTCTGATTAAGTAAAATATTTTTGATAAAGTGACCGACCTTTTTTTGAAAGTCTTCTTTTTCTAGCTTCCTTAAAAGGTATCAACACTAGACTAAACAATTAGTCTGTAAATGCATTCAAAGGTTCAGGAGCTTAATGTGTGTACATTCGTGAATTTTGCATGCTATTCAAAAAAATCTATTCATTACAATAAAATATAATAATTTTTGTATATTCTATATCAACTATTCTATGTGGAAACACAAATCCCGTAAATCAGCTAGCTATAAAATGTAAAAAATATTGAGGTTACTAAAATTGAGTGTCATCACAATCTATATATAAAATATCTTCATAAATTTTTGCAATCTCTGCATTTGGAAAGACAGGTATGGTGTGTGTGGGAGTAGGAATAGGATACTTGGATGATGTCTTAGCAGTTGCGATGCATTGTAAGATGAGTTGCTTAATTAATTAGTTGAGAAGTAAGACTGGCGGGAACATGGTTTGCTTGAGAACGGTTGGAAGGGTTTCCTTCTGATGCTGCCTGCTCATTGATTATTGCTGCAAGATTGACTGTAACATGTACAACAGTTGCTACTTTGTTGGGTGAAGTGGAGAAGTTCAGAATATCCTGTGGTGGGAATCATTTATCCATTCTATACTTTGTCATACATTTTTATTCAATTGTCACTTTGTCAGATTGTGCAGGGAGAAAAGCAAAGTATTATTGCAGGATTGTTACTTTGGGATTCAAAAAAGAAAGTTAAATGATGCATCATGAAAAAGCTGAAAGGTTCAAACACCCAACATATGGGAATTTTCTTGCAACTGAATTGATTAAACTGTTTTTAGTTGGTGACATGTATTTTGTTATTTTTTTGCATCCTTTGCAGTAATAAACGAAGGATTGTTGCAGAATTTGTTTCTTTGGTTCATTGTCAAAGCATTAAAGTGTTTAAGATTTCAATTTTGCAGACTTAAGGGACTGTATTTTCAAACAAAATTTAGTTCTCATAAACTTAACAATTGCAACCATTTGTCAGACTATTGTCACGCAAGAGAGAAACACATGAATTATTGCCAAAGTATTTCTCTGAGATCAGTGGTCTTGAGGGACAATAAGACCAATGTGTTTATGGCATTTCTTATTTTGCTTTTTTTTTCTTTTTTCTTGGTCACATGAACATTATCTATACAGTGTTGCCTCTAATGGAGTCAGTAGAACTGTCAATGTTTAACTCTTGATTTAACAGTCCCTTACTGTGTTCGCTTTAGTTCCAGTCAGGGTGAAAACTTTAATGTCTTCCAGCTGACCTGCCTTGACACCACTGATTGTACAGTCTTCCTTCACTGATTATGAATGTCACTCTAGTTAAATGTGGTGTACTCTAAAATCATAAACAAACAATACAAACAACCATCTTTGCCTTGAAGTTTATTGAAAGATGTCTTTTCCAATTGAACTACAGTGCATTGGTTCTACCCAGGTATGTCCCAAGGGTTCTCCTCAAACAATAATATATAAAAATTGTCATGTGGATCTTAAGTAGTCTGTACAATATGTTCAACAAAGAAATAAACAAAAAAAACACAGAAGTACCAAACCTTGTAGTGCAATCGTTAGAGGGTCAGCTCTAGATTCGAGAGGCCCCAGGGGCGATCCTGGGCTGCAACATACAAAAACTCCTAAAAAATTATAGTTGTATAGTCCTTTGCTAATGCTCAAGCAAATATAAGGGTAGTTCGGTGTCAGGATCTGACAGGGTGTGGTATCATGCTAGCTGTTCACAGCATGCTTTACACATTGAAGGCAGCATTATATCTGCTTTAAGCGAACACTGTCTCCAATAAACCCAATAAAGGAAAACAAGAGAAAGAACACAAAAAAGAAAATGGCTTCAGATAGTTCAATGGTTCAACACAGACATTTACATAGGTCTTCCTCCTCTGAAAATAGCTGACATTGGCATTTTGGAAATTAAATCTAAAATATGAATGTTTTCAACCTGTCAGTTCTTAACAGTATTTTTTTTAATGTGTATGCTGCAGGGATATGTTTTGGCTAAATGTATTTTAAGATCAAATCATGTTAGCAAGTTATAAAGCCTATGTTTTGATCAGTCAACCATATCTACATTTGAACAGTTTATACATTGATTGAAAGTTAAACTTGATTTAACTAGAATATTAATACCATTATCTTTGTGTGTAGATGTAAACCTTTTTGCTATTTAAGCAGACATTTAGTGAATCTGAGTGATTCATGCTAAATTGTGTTAAAAGTAACTGTACAGTTATCTGTTATCATCATCATCATTTATCATCACCATTCAACATCATCAATTTTCAGCTTCAATTTATCATCAGGATAATAATCATCATCACCATAAACTATCAACATCCCTCTAATTATCATTATTTCTCATTCTCACTATTACAAACATCACCATTATCATCACCACCATTATTTATCATCATTTTCATCTTTCTTCATGTTCAATGTTTATGGGAGGAGAGAAAAGTTGTGAAAGAAAACAAAAGAAAATACAATCAGTTAGTGGTAAGCAGGCTCAGACCTGTTTGGGTGAGGCAATAGTAGCATCTTCTACTTCCTACATGGTAGGTGTGAAGGGCGTTGTTGATGGTACATGGTTTAATTCATCATTGACTGTTTTAAATACATTGCAGCGAACAACTATGTTTATTTTAGGGACATCCAGCTACTTTGTTGGAGGAACACCTCAGAAAAATGTCTGAGTAGAATCACTGGCCCCAGTAGATCAGTGTTAAGACCTTTTCATATTCAGTCCTTTGCCCCAAATAAGACTTAAACCCCCCTAGTGGGAGGCTAAGCAGTCAGAGGAATTACAAGTTGGTGACTCTACCACTACACAACAGACACTTCTCAACATAAGCTCTTTGATTGAGTTTGAAAAAAAAAGTGAAAAATTAACAAAAATGTCTTATATAGAATAGAACAGAACTTAATTAAGCTTGCTAGACAATTACAGTAAGTGTATACAGTTTGGTATAAATAACATCAGAGGCATAACAATGTATACATGTGCAATGTTGCTGGAAAGAGAGAGTGGGGATTGGAGTCTGTTGTTGGTCTAGTATTACATTTAACATGGGCTGTGTGGACTGCTGGGATGAGTGTTGCTTCTGGTGTTGGGTTTACACCCTCAAATTGTAAGATTGTTCTCTCATGATTTGTGTTGCCATGGATATTTTAATGTTTGAATATTGACATGGGTGTTTTACACCATGTGCAAGGAGATTAAATGGGTGTGGTGTTTTCAATTTTGGGCTTGATTTGGACTGTGTGTTTTAAGTTAGTGTTATCCTGTACAAATGCCCCTTGTATTATTATTATAAGTACTCTAACTATTTAAAGTAATGATAATTAATGTCTATAAATGACCAAAGCAGATTGGTTTATACAGAGGTCAACCCATTGAAAGTAATTGTATGTTTTAAAATTAAAGTTTTACCATTTGTTCCTGTTTCTCTTAAGGGGACACCAAAGGCGATGTGTAGGGTCACTGACTCCTCTGACTGCTTAGCCTCTCATCATGTGGATGCGAATGCCTTTTTGAGGCGAGTTTCTCTATGGCCATCGGTAAAGTTTTGCCTATACAATCTATGAAAAGTTTTCTAAATGTTGATAAATATGAAATATTAAAATAGAAAAAAATATTTCATTGGCATTCTTGTTACCCTCTATGTCTCCATTTGTCTTTTTAGACGACGTCCATCAGTCAAGGTAGGCCCTGACATCAGTGAAGAAACCGTTAGTGGCGAAATGTCAATCAACAACGGTGATGATGCTGCATCCAGCGAGAGCTTCTGGGAGGTCGGCAAGTTTATGCGCACAGTGAACAGGATAGACAATGGCTACAAATTGTGCAGTGGTCTCCGAAATCTGATCACAAGCAGAGCCGAGATAGAGAAAGGTTATGCCCAGAAATTAACAGAATGGTCAAAGAAGTGGAACAGCATTGTCGAAAAAGGTGAGTTGATTATTTATGTTTAGAATATGGTTGGATTGTCAAATTTAAATGATTTAGCCACTTTAGCTGTTGTTGCTTTTAAAGATTCCAATATTAGGGTGTTTCAAGTAAATGCATTGTTCTTAAAGGAATTGTGAGCATAATGCATCAAACAAGGCTCAGCTGGTTTGGCATGTATATATGAAACCCAACATTAACTGGGTTAAGAATGAATCACACATAGCTGTCGAGGGACCATACCCACCAGGATGACCAAAGAAACATGGCTACATCTCATCTCAACAGACATGAAGACTCATGGGATCACATCAATGGACACCAAAGGCAGATATTGATGAAGAGCTGCCTTTGTGTGCACAAGGCTTACCCAGGACAACCTGGGCCACTGCCTCATGACAATGATAGTAAATAAAGTAAAATTGGAAACTCCAGTGCAGCAATGTTTGCCTAGCTTAGGTAGTGCTGTGTGTGTGGAAGGCCACTGGTTTATTTTTTTGTGGCCACTGAAACCAAGTCACACACACACACACACAGTGGTTACATTTTGCTACAGTAATCACTGCCATCTTGAAAAGCACTTGACTGTGGTGGAGATTCTGCTTGTGTACATCAATATCAGTGTCAGAGTAAAATATTCCATTTGATTTAAATTAGGCATGTCAAAGAATACTAAATTTGGTATCCGGATATCCGTCGAACCATCCGAACGGATATCCGTATATAAATCTTAGTTAATTCTTATGTTGCAGTCGGATGTGTGCGGGGTTACTAACGTTTGTCTACGACCTCACAAAATGTCGCCAAACATCGGACTGAAGATTGGAAGGCATAACTAATGATTTGTTAGGAAGTGGATGTGAATAAGTCAAGATCACCGTGATCGAATGAAAACATAATAAATTCATCAATTCATTTATACAATCCAAGCGGACTTAATTAAACATGAGTAACTGATCTTTGCCGAGAAACCTGTTAATTGTCTACATAATTGTAGCTCTATGTATAATAAAGCCGAACAAACAAAATTAAAGATAATAATCCTTAATCAAACTGGATAAGTAATAGCTTCAAACAATGGCTGTTAATTGGCAAATTATTTTACATAAGCTTTAGCACATTTCTAAAACTGTGAAGTTCATCAACAAAATTAAAGATAGTATTCGCTAAACAAAATGGATCAGTAGAAGCTTCAAATGTTGGCGGTTAATTAGCATGTTATTATACATACCATCATGCTTTAGCACATTTCTAAAACTGTGAAGCCAAACATACGATACTGCGTGTCACCACCTGTCGATAATATGTTACACCTGCGTATGCGTGAATGCACACTGACATGACAGCAGAAAGATAAAATGGCCAAAATATTTAATTAAATGTTAAAATTTTTACATTTTTAGGCGAATATCCGGGTACCAAAGTCGATTCGGATATCCGATAATTCGAACAGATATCCGGATATCCGTTGACATCCCTCATTTAAATGTAATAAAATCAAAATAATTTATTGTTAAAAAGTAATAATTCTGTAGATGTTTTCATTAGAATTAAACTTTACTGGTTAACTTATATAAAAAAATATATAGGCATGTGATCTCAGACATGAAAAGTGACCAAGTCATACAAAATCTTAGTTGTATAGCTGCCATACTTATAAACAGTGTATAAAGGAAGGTGCATGACTGGTTGGTTGGGTGTCATGATAATATTTCTTACTAGTATAATGTCAGATGTTCAAGGCATTTTATCACTTTGAAGGTAACACTATTTCTGCTTCAGTGTGAACACATAGTCTCAGGATAATGGAGATTTTTGGTGTGACAATAAACATACTAAAGAACAAACTTACACAAAATTTGTAGAAGGTAAATGCTGACCACATATACAGAATGCCTATTTATTGAATCACTTCAGGAAGTGGTTAATAAAATTACCCCAAGTCTGCTGTATCTGTGCTTAACCCATACAAATTGTTCGTTATTTGCAAGCAACTTGATGCAATCAAAGGCACATTGCTTGAGACTAAGCAACAAATAAGTGCTATCAAAGACATATTGATTGATTGAGACTAAGCTATCAAAGACAGATTGATTGAGACTAAGCAACAAATAGATGCTATCAAAGACAGATTGATTGAGACTAAGCAACAAATAGATGCTATTGAAGACAGATTGATTGAGACTAAGCTATCAAAGACAGATTGATTGAGACTAAGCAACAAATAGATGCTATCAAAGACTGACTGAGACAAAGCAACATATTGATGCTATCAAAGACAGATTGATTGAGACTAAGCAACAAATAGATGCTATCAAAGACAGATTGACAGATTGATTGAGACTGTGTACAAAAAGATGCTATCAAAGACACATTGAGACTAAGCAAAAAATAGATGCTTTTAAAGACAGATTGAGGCTAAGCAACAAATAGATGCTATCAAAGGCTCATTGAGACTAAGCATCAAAAAGATGCTATCAAAGACACATTGAGACTAAACAACAAATAGATGCTATCAAAGACACTTTCAGACTAAACAACAAATAGATGCAATCAAAGCAAATTGTGTAGATCATGTACAGACAGTGGTCAATGAAGATGTTGCTGATTTTAAGCTACATCATTTGCCTAAGCTTATTAAATCGGCTTATAAGGCTACAAGGGTACAAGTAAGTGGCTTACTGTTTATGATAATATCAGACTATGTCACCTTCCATACAATTTATAATTATGTTGTCACAAGGTTTTTATTTAGCATGAGCATCTATTAAAGTATATTTGGTTCATTTAATTGTCCTCCGTTATCATCAGGTCTGTAACACACTGTGGTAGGTGTCAGTGTGTGATGCCCCACCCTGACCACGGTTACCAAATTCTGTGAAAACTGTGCATCGTTGCCATTTTACCGGATCCTTGCGATGTCGGTGTTGCTCATAAGCGAATAATAAAACAATGTGATGTAGTCGGCAATTTACGAGAAAAAAAAAAAAAAAAAAATTGTGATTCAAGAGTTCTAACATTTTCTTATACAATCTTACTCATACTATTAAAAGGAATGACTCAAGATTCCTAAAAAATTATTAGTCAAAATTCATTATCTCCTTGACATATTCATTAGTTATTTGACATAGTTGAAAGGTTGTTTGATCCAGTTCATTCATAAATTCTTTTTCGCAGGTCCGGAGTACGGCACAACAGAGGGTTCGTGGCGAGGTGTGCTGGAAGAGGCGGATCGAGTGGCCGAGTTACATACAGAAGTTGCAGACAAGTTGGTAAACAAAGTGTCTGTCAGCATCAAACAATGGCAAAAGGAGAACTACCACAAATCTATGATGCACTTCAAGGAGACTAAGGAACAGGAGGACCAGTTCAGAAAGGTGAGTGAACTTGGGCTGAATAGTGTAAGAAAAGATTAACCCTTTACTTGGTGGAAACTTCTTTTGGGTGGTGTATGTTTGTATGTATTGGGGGTGAATGGTGTTTTCTCAGCAAGGAATGTCCAATGGTTGAGAAGTTGTGCACATGCAGGAAACACCTTAAGGTGTTGGGTATGTTTTGAGCTCACCTGGGCAGAACGTGCTAAAGGTAAGCTTTTTTTGATACCCTGTTATGTGGTTTGAGGCATCAACAATTTGCTTGTGAGCACACTAGAGGCTACAGTTTTTATCCAATCTTCAGCAAACTTGGCCAGAATGTTTGTATGCAAGAAATGTTGGATTCATACCTGGGTCATATGGGGTCAAAAAGTAGGTCTCTGTAAAATCTGAGAAAACCCTTATGAACAAGCTAGAGACCACATTTGTAGCCCAATTATGGCTAAACTTGGCCAGAATCTTTACCGGTATAAAATCTGAGATAAATTTGTAACTGGGACACGTGGGGTCAAACAGTAGGTCAATAGGTAAAAATTATAGAAAAACCTTGTGGCCTAGAGGCCACATCTTTACCAAATATTTCTACAGTAAATACTCATGTCTTCTGTTGTGGGAATAAGGGCCATCATGGCCCTTTAGTTATGTATTTGGTGTGAAAGGAGTTTTCTCAATAACTAAAGTGAGAAGGGATTGTTAACCTTTCTAAATAAAGATTGCAAGATTTCATTAGTGTTCAAGTACTTTGACAAATAATGAGTAAAGTAAGAACTACTATTTGTCTGTAATGCACATAAAAGTTCAGAAGGATCAGTCCAGAAAGGTGAGTGGACTCGGAAAGTACTGCAGATGCACACTCTATGTTCATGGGCTCTGTGTAAAATCTTCATATTGCCTTGACTGTAGGCTTTGTAACTCAAGTACTACACTTCTATGATAGGCTTCACGAAAAGACCATGAACAAGAATTTAGAAAGGGAAGCTTAAGAAATCTAAAAAATTATTGTAGTTTTTTGCTCTACACATGGGTGTGCACTATACTTAGTAGTAGATTATGTTTTCTTTACAATGTTGTCATTCAACCATGCTTGTTTTCAGCATCATTGAGGAGAGCTTAATGAGGTTCTACCAGTTCATTGTTTGTATATCTCCCCAGGTTATGCTTAGCTTTCAAGGGTAGTTAACTGGGTCTTTGCAAGATAATGTAGCTGGGTTGTATCATGTCATTTGGTAGCGGTATGCTGTCAGCATGAAGGCTGCACAATAAACGTATCTGCTGAACGTGGACACCATTTCCACTCTTATCATTGCAGGCAGCCAATGAACATATCTGCTGAACGTGGACACCATTTCCAAACTTAGCATTGCAGGCAGCACAATAAATGTATCTGCTGAACGTGGACACCATTTCCAATCTTAGCATTGCAGGCAGCACAATAAACGTATCTGCTGAACGTGGACACCATTTGCAAACTTAGCATTGCAGGCAGCACAATAAATGTATCTGCTGAACGTGGACACCATTTGCAAACTTAGCATTGCAGGCAGCACTATAAAAGTATCTGCTTAACATGGATGCCATCTTAGCAATGAAGGCAGTACAGTAAATGTAACTGCTTATTAGGGACACCATTTCCAGTCTTAGCAAGGCAAGAGAAATCCCTTGTGAATTTTCCATGGCAGATATAACCTCCTCACAAAATGACACTTCATATTTGCTATGGGTTTTTTCCCCAAAAAAAATTACATTGTCAAGGGCATGGTTGATATATTTTTTTAAAGTTCCTGAAAGATAGCATGCAATAAAGCTTTGTAAGTTTGTTTTCCTTCCCCCTTTATTTAATAGTGTTTTTCTTACTTTTTCAAATTGAGGAGAAAGAATTTGATTCAAGCTGGAAGAAAAGATGGGTAGTATTTCAACTTATTGTGGTGAAAACCTAATTATATTGTTTGTTGACCTAGTTTGTGCAGAGATTAAATTAAAAACTTAAATGTTATGAAGTTCCTTGCTTCATTTCCAAATTAGAGCATCTGAGACAGTTAACTTTAAGGCTTAAGTTGGTTTGCTTTGTTTCTAATAGAGACATATACAGACAGTTTGGTGTGGAAAGTTTCCCTTTTGCTGTCTGTGTTTTGTTGTGTAATTTATCTTTCATGTAAATTGATGTCCTATTTTAATACGTGTACGAGTTTAATACATGCTTGTCATTTTTGGAATATTTATGTAGTTGTAGGGTGATGATGGATGGTGTTTTTAAGCACATAACACCAATTCAGCCAGATTGGATGTGGTTTGAAATCTTGTGATGATGATTAGGGATTGTAGGAAAGGTGTCAAAAACATTACTTTTAGTGGGGCACCCATGGTGTAGTGATAGAGTCACCAATTTTTAACTCCTCTGACTGCTTAGCCTCCCACCACATAGGTTCGAGTCACATAGGGTCGAAGGACTTAATGTGGAGAAGGTCTTCCAGCAGACCAGCGGTGTGCTGGTGGATCTAACAAGACGTTTGCTTGGGTTCTTTCACCAAAATAACTGGACATCACCATAATGATCATAATTGGTGGCTGCAATGTATCTCAAAGCAAACAAGCACTATGATTCACGGCCTCTACAATGTTGCAAGCATTTTGAATTAACCCAATTTTACATGAAATTTGCCCATACCTAATTGGTGTTCATTAAATCCATATCATGCAGTAATTACATACGATTTATTGTCAATTGCAAAAGATTGATATAATGCATCATGGTAGAATTAATCAAATGCATGTTTCAATCAATATGTTTATAACAATTTCTCAATGCACAAAATTGGAGCTATTAGTATGAACCATTTGTTGGTGTTGATCTGAAGAATGCCTAGATTTGGAATACTTGTTCTCTATCAAAAACATCAATGTAAGGATTCATAGAAGGTGTTTACAGTGAGTGCAATAATGTATCTGCTTTAAGATAAATCCCAGGACCTGGTAGCACAATCAATAGAGCATCGACTCCAGGTACGAGAGGCCTCGGGTTCGATCCCGGGCCGCAACATACCAAAGTCGCTAAAAATGGTAGTTGCATAGCTCCCTTGCTAAAGCTCAAGCAAATATAATGATAGTTCCACTACTAGTTGACCCGCTGTCAGGATATTGTGACAGGGTGTGGTATCATGCCAGGTGTTCACAGCATGCTATACACAGTGAAGGCAGCACTATATCTGCTTCAAGTGGACACCGTCTCCAGACAAATGAAATACTGTTGTTGGGACGATAAACCAAACAAACAAGATAAAATCCTTTTCGCAATAAATGTACGAGATACCAAACTGACAAAACAAAAACCTGCCAGCAAAAGGGGTCATGTTAAACCAGAATCTTTTTTACACTAGCGTCTAATTTATTATTGACATCATGCCTCAAGGTACTTATGACCTGCATGAAGTTGTATAAATATCACATCATAAAGTTTCTATTTTATTTTGTTATCTTGAAAACCTGACCAAATGTAATTAAATGCACTTATTTCTGACATTTTGTTTTTAGCTTTTGTTATAAAGAATTATTGAGTTATTTCCTTGGGTTTCTACAATGAAATCATTGCAGTGTTCATAAATATGTCATTAGAAGATAGCAAGATTTTTGCTTTGTTCACTGCATTTATTTATTCATAAATTAGAAGTTTGTGTGTGTTGCATGTGTGTTTGATGTGTTTATTGTATTTATGCCAGGATGGGTAGCATTTACTAGTTATTTATGGGATTATAGGTAGATTTTCCAAATTGATAAACCGAGCAAGACCAGAAACACCCAAGATGTCTAGTCATGTTTTCTGACAGAGATACACTCATTGCAAGGTGTCAGAGAAAAGTAACATTAGCTTAAAAATGCACCTGCACAATTTAATTTTACTTAAATCAGGGGTAAATAAATAACAGGCTTACTGCATTTGTGAAGAACTTATTCTGGTTCTTAGTTTTAGGCTGTCCAGCATTACTAGTTTTTCCTATAATCTTACCTAGACTTTTTTAGCTCACCTGAGCACAACATGCTCAAGGGGAGCTTTTGTGATACCGCTTCATCCGTCGTCCGGCGTTCGTCGTTCGTCGTCAACATTTACCTTGTGAACACACTAGAGGCCACAATTTTTATCCAATCTTCATGAAACTTGGTCAGAATGTTTATCTGCATGAAATCTTGGATGAGTTCATTATTGGGTCACCTGGGGTCAAAAAGTAGGTCACGAGGTCAAATTTTAGGAAAAACTTGTGAACACACTAGAGACCACATTTATTGCCCAATCTTCACCAAACTTGGTCAGAATGTTTGTCTGCATGAAATCTTGGATGAGTTCGTAACTGGGTCACGTGGGGTCAAAAAGTAGGTCACTAGGTCAAATCTTAGAAAGAGCTTGTGAACACACTAGAGGCCACATTTATAGCCCAATCTTCACCAAACTTGGTCAGAATGTTTGTCTGCATGAAATCTTGGATGAGTTCGTAACTGGGTCACGTGGGGTCAAAAAGTAGGTCACTAGGTCAAATCTTAGAAAAAGCTTGTGAACACACTAGAGGCCACATTTATAGCCCAATCTTCACCAAACTTGGTCAGAATGTTTGTCTGCATGAAATCTTGGATGAGTTCGTAACTGGGTCACGTGGGGTCAAAAAGTAGGTCACTAGGTCGAATCTTAGAAAAAGCTTGTGAACACACTAGAGGCCACATTTATAACCCAATCTTCACCAAACTTGGTCAGAATGTTTGTCTGCATGAAATCTTGGATGAGTTCGTAACTGGGTCACGTGGGGTCAAAAAGTAGGTCACTAGGTCAAATCTTAGAAAAAGCTTGTGAACACACTTAAGAGGCTACATTGATGGCCCAGTCTTCACCAAACTTGACCATCATGTTTGCCAGTATGAAATCTTACATATGTTTTGAAGTGAGTCATGTGGATTCAGTAGGTTACTTGGTAAAATTCTAGAAAATGTTATCAACCCAGTGGCCACACTAATGGTCCAATCTTCACCAAAGATTTCTTAAGTAAATTACTCTTAATTACTTAATGCCAGATTTGAGCCTACGTAAAGCCTGTGTCATCAGGTGAGCGATTAAGGGCCATCATGGCCCTCTTGTTTTAAATGTTCTTAGTTTTTCTCTTCTTTTTCCTACAAACCCCTCTGATATTCCTAGTTTTTCATCCATGAATAAAAAAAGGTCCTTATTGTTTTTTAAATGATGTTTTTAAGTATTTCTTATAAATGAAAATGTGAGGGGTGCTCAACTGACCGACTGTGTAGCTAACAGTGTAGTCTGGTGGCATTGTTATGCTGTCTGGCCTTCTCAGGTGATGTCTGGAGTTGTACTATGCTTTTTTGGTACTCACAGGAAAGTACAGAAGCTAAAGTTATAGTCAGTTTAGAAGTCGTCTTGTTGCCTTCATTATAAAAACAAACAAACCAACCAATGACAAAGGTAAAAAATATGCTACAAATATTCATAGTTTTGGCCTTCCCAAGGGTATCTCTATTTTTTTCTAGTATTTTCCAACATGCTGCTTAGAGAGCCTGTAATTTGCTTAATACAACAATGTTATGGTAACTGTACATATTGAAAGAGACACAACAGGCTGTTCTGAATCTTCATACAATAACCCCCCCCCCCCCCCCCCCCCCCCCACCCCACCCAGATATGATCAACTTAACTGATGAAAACAAAAGTGACAACATTTCTTGTCTTTTTGAGAAAAAATAAAAGAAAGACCAGCAATTGTTACTTCCTTTGCCCATTTTAGAGACTGCTCTACAAGATGGTATAGGTCGATAGAGCAAATGTTAACTTTGATTTCAAGCTCCTCCAGTATAACACTTCCAGTAATAGTTTGTTGAACAGGCAATTAACCTTACCCACCATTGACCATTTATATTGATACATGTATAATATGTACATATATGTACATATATGACTAGAGCAAACCAATCAGCTGCCCTTGTTTATATGCAAATGAGGCCAGTTCTAATTATTAGGGTGAGAATGCATGTGTTGTTTGTTGCCAATTTGCATGGGGTTTGAAAATCACTGAAAGAACGTACATGTGTTTTTAATCAGTGACTTTAAAGCCTCGTTTGGTGGAGATATTTATTTTGAGGTGATTAACCATTTAGCAAAATCTTTGGTGCTATCTTGGCGTAAATTGCTTAGAATCTTAATTTTATCAAGAAGACATATGTCAAATAAGTGAGAAATATACTTTCATTTAAGGCTAAACAAAATTGCATGTTATTATTGATTGCTTTTTATGCCCCTGCCACAAATAGAGATTTTATTGTCGTACCGACCGTCCCTGATGGCTACTTCAGAGAGATGGTTTATCTGTACGATATCATGCACTGTGTTTACGTGATTCCTAATGATTTGTAAAATCACCTTTTTTGTAATAATATCTAGGTTTGTCTTACAAGCTGTTTTGTACTATCTATGTTCCAGGTACAAAAACCATGGGAAAAGAAGTTGAATAAGGTCTTGCAAGCTAAGAAGGACTACCACAATGCTTGCAGGGCAGAAAAGAGCACAGCCAACCAGGAGAACAATGCCAGAGGAGATACAGCTCTCTCATCTGATCAGGTACAGTTTACTAGTATTGTCTGGTAAGATAAAAAGCTCAGGCCTTTGTTTCTAATATGGATGGTCATAAGTTTAATCCCCCTGGCAAGAGATGGTTAGTCTTTCAGCGAGAATTTTTACTATGTATTGCATAAAGAACTGGTTCTACCCTGGGCGGGGACTGTCATGGCACATAAATCCAAACTGACATACATCATGGTGAATAGTACATTATAATGTGGAGTTTCTTTTCCCTGATAGAACAATAGATAGAGCATTGGCTCTAGGTACAAAAGGCCTCAGTTTTTAATCACTTGTAGAACAAGACGTACCAAAATAGTAAAAATGACTGAAATATAGATCCCATTTTAATGCTTCACTTCTAATAAAGGTTGATTTATGACTGGTAGGCCTGGGTGTCAGGACAATATGACACATTTCTTGTAAATGTGTAATTTCATGGAGGTGTGTTATGGTGGTTGATTGCACAGTGAACTGTCAAATTGAAAGGAAACTGTAATTGTAATATCTAAATGAATTTCTATAGGGGCAGAACCTGTATAAGTGTCCCCGTTATTTTTTGATAAATAGAGACAAACTATTTACAGTATTGAAATACTTGTGTAATTCTTTTAAGTCATTATTTCACAATGTTCATATATAATAATACATTAGATAATACAATTAAAATACTTGATCTGTACAAAATGCTCCATGCTCTACAGTAATTGACCAGTATCTGATAACTATCTAGGTTTACATCTAAAAAAATAAGAGACGAGAGAACACATGCACATAAAAAGAATACAAGACAAAGTGAAGAGCTGAGCCCTGTAGGGCAGGAACCAGCTTCATTAGATGGGGGAAGTGGAGTGGAAGTGTACTGAATATTGTATTGATATTCTTGAAGTGATGAAAATCAATCAACTGCAACCACTTTTCTTCATCTCTCTCTCTCTCTCTCTGCCAGCTTCCCTCAGGGAAATGATCCACTAGCAAGCTTCTTCTTAAGCCTGGAGCATTTATAAATAAATCATTCTAAAATCCTGCAAAAATCCTAAAACATGTTGATATGGACAAAGTAGCAAATAGTGTAGATCCTAATCTGACAATTTCTAGCATGACTTACGGCCTAAACCTGATCAGTCTCTGCTTGACCGGTTAAGTGATATGGATCTTAATATCTGAAGGTCTGTGTAGAAATGAATATCTGAAGGTCTGTGTCGATCTTAATATCTGAAGGTCTGTGTCAATTTGAATATCTGAAGGTCTGTGTTGATCTGAATATCTGAAGGTCTGTGTCGAACTGAATATCTGAAGGTCTGTGTCGATTTGAATATCTGAAGGTCTGTGTCAATTCTGAATATCTGAAGGTCTGTGTCGATTTGAATATCTGAAGGTCTGTGTCAATTCTGAATATCTGAAGGTCTGTGTCAATTTGAAATACTGAAGGTCTGTGTCGATCTTAATATCTGAAGGTCTGTGTCAATTTGAAATACTGAAGGTCTGTGTCGATCTGAATATCTGAAGGTCTGTGTCGATCTGAATATCTGAAGGTCTGTGTCGATTTGAAGGCGATATTTTTGCCGTTTAAGTCTTGGAAATGGTCCACTTCTAAAGCTAATGCAAATCTGTATACTGTGATAATGTGATAAATTGTGTCCTATTTTTAAAGGCTTTTTTGTTGTTGTCATATTTGCCTCAAAAATGTTGAAGTCTGAATTAGTTTTGAGACTTGCAAAATTTATTGATTTATATTAATAATCATACCAAATATGTTGTGAGTGATTTCCCTGGTCTAGTGGTTGGACTTCAGAACGGAGAGTCATGGTTTTAAACCACAAAACTGATGTAGGGATATAAGTCCTTGAGCAAGACTTTTTGTTGCACATTGCTTCAGGTACTCAGTACCTGAGTACTTGTTCTACCAAGGAGATAGGCATTCTAGTGAGATTTATAAATGTTGAAATATTTCCTGTCCTGTTTTGATTCTTGATTTTATAAAACTCATTTTTCAATCTAAATATTCTTTTTCATTTTCATAATAACAGTTTCCTTCAAGCACTAGTTGATTTGGATCTACACCATTACCTAGGGTCTGTGAAATTATTTCTAGGCATGTTACTTGTTAAATGAATACTCTTGTTATTTAATGCAATCTGACCTCGACAGTGAGCCGCAATATAATAAGACCATGTACTCCAATAGATTATGTTGCCGCTACTTATACAGCATCTACTTCTGAAAAGATACAATTATAGGAGTCCTTTGTTATAATACATTGTCCATACAACAATAGTATTGCATGACTGGTTTTTGCAGATATCCTTTCTGCAATTTGTGGTGAATGGCTAAGTTAGTTATGTTGGGTTTCATGAAATAATAAAATCTGTCAGCGTATTTCCATCCCAAATCCCCCAAAATTTAGGGGGGCACCCATGGCATAGTGAGAGAGTCTCCGTTTAAAACTCCTCTGACTGCTTAGCCTCTCACTGCTTGGGTTCGAGGCAAAGGACTTTATGTGTGAAGGTCTTCCAGCTTACTTGCAGTGTGCCGGTGTTTCTAGCCATATATGTGTCTGGGGTTTTCTCCACCAAAAAGCTGGACGTTGTATAATGATCCATGAATGGTCACTGCAATGTATGTCAGAAACAAACAAAACAAAACAAAATTAAGGCTTATTCTGTTACTTAGATAAAAATTGAGCTAAAATGGGGGTTTTGTTATTTACATATTTTGAGAAACTCAGAAAGCAAGTTGTTGCTTTACAGATTCATATGAATAGTTGTCAAAAAGGCAAGTTTATTTATTGTACTTAAATAAATCTGCTTGACAGATCTTTATTTATATCTGACCTTAAACAATGGAAAAAAGTAAATAGAAAATACAACAGCAACAAATACATTATCTTTTGAACTATGTTGCCACTATGAATACTTCAAAGTCTTAGTAATTTAATATTACCATCTGACATAATTACATGGAATGTTTGTTATAATATTGTTATTTGTTATATTAGGAAGCTCATGTGGGGTAGTGGTAGAGGTGATTTTTAACTCCTCTGACTGCTTAGCCTCCGACCGCATGGGTTTGAATCCCGTTCTGGCCGAAGGACTTTATGTGGGAAGGTCTTCCAGCTGACCTGCGGTATGCCGGTGGTTCTATCCAGGCATTTGTCTGGGGCCTTCCTCTACTAGAGCTGGATGTGGCTATAATGATCATAACTGGTCGCTGTGATCTATTTCAAAAACACAACTATTATATTATTCAGCCAAAGTCATAATATTGACCCATTGCTGGATTTTGTAGAAATCTCTATCAGCAATTTCTGGACAATGGTTGAACTAGTTACCTTGTGATTCAACTGGAATAATAAATTCCCCATGTGCAACCTGTCCTTTAAGTGGCATCACAAATCCCAGGAAATTAAGAGTCATTCTGATAACATGGGGGAAGTCTGAAAGTTGTCCCATTGGGGAGTTTTGTTATTTTATTATAAGCAATCAATAAGAAATGAAGATGTTGCTGTGTAATTATTGTTTGTACATTTCTGAAGGAAAAGTAAGTTTTTATTTGAAATATAAGTGTAAGCAGAGTTAAATGATATCTGTTTGAATGAGGAAAAGAGATAAAAGAAAGACAAACATCATAATCTACTGAACAGAGTTAACCCTTCTTATTTCCTGTACTTCTCTTCCTAAAAGTCTCCACTTTACCCTATCTGACACAATTACAGGAATTGTTTTTAATTGTACTATTTCAGTGTGACAATGGCATCTCATGGCAGGTTTTTGCAGAAATTTTTGTCAGCAATTCCTGACAAATAGCTGAATCAGTTATGTCAGGCTTCAAACATGGATGTAAATGTCGTTGGTTGCAATCTGCCAAATTATAACTATCTCCACTCCCACAAAATTAGGCTCATTCAGATAAGGATGTGTAATTTTGAATATTTAGCTAATTAGGGTGTATTGTTATTCAATTATGTGAGTCCCATTGCAAATTACGATACTGATATGAAGTTATGACTAATGAAACTAGTTTGTATACAAAGCATTTTACTGAAGTTTCTCTATAAAAGAGCCTTGATGGGATAATTTGTATAGACATTGGTCTGTATAAAAAAGATTAAAAGATGCAGAACCGAGCACGAAATGGTCAAGGTCATGGTGGCCTTGACGTTAAATATGTTTCCTTTTAATGTCTAGAGAATGCATGAGCCCACAAAGCTTAAATTTAGTGATATTGGACATGGCAAGTATATGACCCCTGTTCATTTTGGGGTCAGAGGGGCAAAGGTCAATGTCACAGTGACCTTCATTAGGATTAAGTAAAGATCTCTATGATCAGTTTATGTGATAATGGTTTTTGATCAATAATTAGAAATTGTTTGGAAGTTTGGACCAATATTTTTTCTCTCATGCAACCAAATAAAGCATTGTTACCTGAAATGATCCGAGAACATGTTGTTTATTGGTGTTCTACATCCATGTGATAGTGAAGCATAACACTCCACTTGTCGTGAAAACAATGGTTTTCCTATCCAAGTCACTCTGCTGACCACTCACTTTTGAGATCTTGTTTTTACCTTAGTGATCAGTTCTGATGTTCATATCTATTTTTAGCTGAAATTCCCACAATGCCTGTTTATAGATTTGGGGAAAACGGACATTCAAAGCAATATATTTCATGATTTGAACTGTCTAACAAATGTGGTAATGTTACAAACCATCTTTACCTAAACTAAAATATAAGTGTATGCAGTTTTATGATAAAATTCCTCCTTAGAGTTGGTGTAAGATGTTGTTCCATGTACAAGATATAGGCAAACTGTCCAATACCACTTGTAAGATCAAAGCGACCATGATTGTGACGCATTAGCTAGGGGCCATATTATGTTTTGCAAACATCTGTTGTTTATACCCACACAGTGACATTTGGGAGTGGAGGCTACACTGGAATCAGTTTGTCCATCTGTCTGTTCATCTGTGGACTCATTTTGTTTGGGCTTCTTCTCATACAGTTTTGCATCCATTTTGATGAAACTCCACAATTATCTTTATATCATGGGAACCTGTGCATCAGCATTTTTGTTAGAATCAGATTAAACATGATTTATTGCCCCTTTTAGCAATATTTCAGACCTTAATACAAGAGATGAACAGAAAGCGGGAGCAAATGGGTGGGGTTTGTTAACCAGGATTACAGTTCTTGTTTTAAATTTGGTACCATCTCTTTTCATGCTGACACTCTAATCTTTTGTGTAATTTGATCATTTGAGAGTGTACATATCAATCAATTAAATACCTGCAAAGCAGTTTTGTATAGCAGGTAGCTTAACAGCAAACAGCCCTATCTGAACAGTATTTATATATCTTTGATTTTTTGAAGATTTATCTTATTATCTAAACAAATGCTGCTTTAGACTGGCAGTATGACTTATAAATTGTGACAGATGGACCTTAAAAATAAGGGGACACCAGACATTCTAAATATCAGAATTAGAGGTTAAGAAAGCAGAATGTCAGCCATATGTTGGAAGGACACACAGAAACCCACTGGGCCACCCTTATATTAACTTCGAGCTCAATTTTGAGATAAATCACATGGAATTTTCATTTTACTATCCACCTTTGAGAAACATGGAACAATTGGTTTATGTTGTCTTAGTTAGTTAAGATTTTTTTTTTTTCAGATCTTTTTTTAAACATCCATCAAACATTTACTTCAAACTTTAAATAATTATTTAATTTCAAAAGCAATTCAAAGGGGCATGTAATCCTAAAATAAATTTTGGCAGAATTATGCCCCCTTTTTAAAAAAATAGTCTGTTTTAGTTCATAACTGCACTGGTTGGCCATTGTGTTGTTATAAAGGTAACATAATTTTCATAGGTCAGCAAAGCCACTACTTCAAAATATTAATAAATATTTTAAAAGAAAGTAAGTGATTTTTTTCAGTTTTTGATGATAAATACAGGATGTACTTTATATTGATATGCATGGAAAATCAAAAGTAAAAAAAGTTATTAAAGGCTTAACTTCTTAATTATGTTTCATTTCCTTGAAAATTAATTTTCAGGGTCAATGTTACCTTTCAACTGATTATAATTGCATGATCTTTAAATCTGTATGTTCAGCTTATTTTCAAAGTCTTAATTGCTTCGAACACTGATAAAGACAAAACATAGATTGACGTAACATTGTTCATTAGTCAGATGCAGCACTATTGATACTTTGATTTTCTAGACAGTTAATCCTAATCCTAGACCCATGGAAGCTGAAAATCTCTGGTAGTCTTGCAGGAGCCAAGTAATAGATTAATGCAGTAACATTGAAACTGAACAAAGAAAATGTTTAATATGCATTAGTATGCAGCCTGTTTATACAAAATTGCAAAATAAGTTTAAGGCATGAAGAATGTATCTGATCAAAAATAATATTAAAAATATACTTCTTTCTGTTGCATATTCCCACTAAATGACAATACTTGTACAATTTTAAAACATTATAACTGGGCAAAAAATTATATGTATCAATACATCTTTCTGCAGCTTTTGAAAATGTCACTTTTCTGTTCATATGGCAGAAATTGATTAAAATTCAACATTGCAATAATCAGGATGCTTATTAGAGAGGAAATTTCATGGAAAATCCAAGTCAGAAAAGCTTGACAGTGACTTATTGTACCATTCATGAACTAATGTTGCATTTATCTATATGTGCAGAATAGTATAGTGTTGGGATGTTTTTTGTTGTTGTTGATATCTCTTATTATTTTTTTAACATTTCCTAGATAAATGTTGCATTTAGAAATTGTTTAAGAGTGGAATGCTCCTATTAACAGATGGAAGACTCAATTCACAGTGTACATAAACGGAGTCTCAACAAGGTCAGCGTTAAGGTTGCAGAACAAGAAATCTTTATCCTTTTGTGAGTAAATAGGTACCTGCGAGGGAGATTTAGAGAATGTATGAGGGACTTTTAGAGGTTGTCAACTGAGTATACTTCTGAAGAAAATTGGAGTAAAATCCAGATTTTATACATCCAAAGGATGACATAATTATAGAACTCCCCACTTTCTATCTGTACAACCTTCCAACCTGTTTTATGTCACAGCAATAACTTACATGTTATTTACAGTGCTTCATTTGAATGTCACCATCTTATAGTTAAATGTGTCTTGCACATAATATATACAACCATCAAGTACTTATTCAAATCTTTTTTAAGGTCATTGCATGTTCAGGGGCAAAGGTCAATTGCCAGTCACAATTCTGTTAAGCAGTTTTAAAAGTATGCTGCAGTAACAACATTATCGGTACTTTTGTCGTACTTTTGCACCTTTTAACCCTTAGCTTGCTACATTTTGTTAAAGCCCATGCTAAATCTCAGGATTTTTTGTTTTAATATTACACATGTTATATGTCAGGGTTGATATACTTTTAAGCAGAGACTGTGCAGAAAAAATTGTAGATACTGATTAGAAAGCTGCCAGCAGGAAGCTGACTGATCTAGATCTACACTGTTTGCTGTAGCCTTATAAATATGCAAATAGCAGGCAAAAAGTTAAAAGCAGTTGATTTGCACAAATTAAGTATGTAATCATTAAAGTTTTATCTAATTTCAGGTAATAATCAGCAGAAAGAAGTTAAAAATCTTGTCACTGCAGATTGCATAGTAGCGAATTAGTTTGTAAATTACAAATTTGTTTTTGGTTGAATTTAGCATTAATGCAAAATATTGTTTCATTGGAATTAGTGAAACTTCTGGCATTTAAAAGTATAACAAAAGCTTAATCATTTGTTTTAATGAATTTACTAGTTTAAACTAGTTTAATAATGATTGCTTAAGCATTATGTTTAAAACTTCATTTTGTCTGGGTAAATCAATGAAAAATAATAGCTGCCTAATCATTATTTTTAACTCCATCATTTTGTCAAGTCATTATTATCATATTTTGGCAATGCATGTTTTGATTCCTCAAAACATTTCCATATTGCTTTTTTTTATATAATTGAGATATAATTTTGGTTGTTTTCTTATTAGCTTGAAATGTTTGCTTTTGATTTGCATTGTTTTTTAAGACTTGTGGCTCCTGACCTGGCAGCGCAGTCTGAAGAGCATGCACTCCAGGTACAGGAGGTCCCAGGTTTGATCTCAGCATGACAAACCAGTCATTAAAAATATTAGTGGTAAAGCTTCCTTGCTAATGCTCAGGCAAATATAAGGGTAGTTCCATGACTGGTTGGCCCAGTGTCTGGATAATGTGACTGGGTGTGGTATCATGCCAGGTGTTCAGGCATGCTATACACAGTGAAGGCAGCACTATATCTTCAAGTGGACACCATCTCTAGCTAACTAAAATACTTTTGGTGGGATGATAAACACAATAAACATATGACTTGATGTATTGGCTCATTATTTTCTACACCTGAATTTACTGAAAACTGAAAATGTAGGACCTTTACTGGTGTATTCCATGCAAGTCTTCATTATTTTAAGAATGATATCATGGGATTTGTCTGAAAAGTGATGACCTTGAAAAGTCTTTTGCCAGGAATGTCAGCCTTTTTGGTGCTGTTGATGTAAATGATTGTAAATTAGAAACATGAATCAGAAATGTATTTACATGCAAAATTCATTGGGTTGTTAGTCAGAAAGCCACAGAATTAATGATTATTGGAAGGGAAAAATAAACTGTTATATTGCCTGAATTGTGAACTGCATGTTTTAAAGTCGATTGTCTTTGCTGAAATTAGTTTCTGAGCTGTTTTATAACTTGGCTTTTCTTCATTGCTTAGTATTTTTTCTTGATATTTTGTATGTTTGAATCAATCACAGTAATATCCAGTACTGGGGTATAGATGTCTTAATGGTATTAATCAACAACAGTAGGGCATAGTATCTTTAACAACTACAAAGTTCTTTATGATAGTTGAATTACTGGTAGATAATTAGAAAAAGTTAGTTTTAAAAATAAAAAAATAACCAAAGTGCAGAAAGAATATAAAAACATAGAAATTAAAAAAAAAGGCTGCATTAATATTGTATTGATGAAAATTTGGATGCCTCATAAATAAATAATAATCAAGTTTTTTTTTATTTTCCTTGAGTTCATGCCATATAATTTTGCTTAAGCAAACCCCATTATTCCCTTACTCAGCAGTCTTGAATAAAATCCATGAAGAGAAAGCAATAGCAAAGGAGTTGCCTGTGACATTTTCATTGCATAGTTTCTTCTGTACATTAACGTAATGCCATTGTCCTATGAGAGAAAGTTTTCTATGGTAACAAACTGAGATTGCTGTCAGTTCCTATATTGATCGAGTTCCATTGGCTCATTTAGTTGCCTAAATTTAGACTGGAAAGGAGGACACGTGCCAAAATTTCTGGCACCCTGATGTTTTGATTGCCCACACTCAGCAGGAAGTAACGCTCTCTATATTAACTTTGCTCTTCATTGATATTCTCTCAGTTTAAGTGTTAAGATATATTGGGAGTTTCCCTATCTGAATTTGGTTTCTGTCATAATTTAAACATTATTTTATTGTTTGTATTAAACTAATCAATTTGTTTTTTCTAATATTCTTTTGTCTTAAACAAACACTATATTTGAATATTTAATGTTGATTTACATTATGTTATTTTTTATTGCAGACTTTGAAAAACTGATATACTTTCTGTAACTGTTATATATATTCTGAAAAGCGATATTGAAAATCAAAACATTCTTATGTCTTGCCATCAGAATTTGAATAAATTTTATGAAAGTAATGAGAAGATATATACTTATTGTTCAAACATTGTTCTTGTAAACTAATGGCTGTATGTTGCCAAATCACATTACCCTATAACAAATGTACAGATGATACATTGTCTATGTGATCCTGGGTTGAGACATACCAAAGTCGTTAAAATTGCTAGTGGTGTAGCTCCCTTGCTAACGCTGAAGCAAATATAAGGGTAGTTCCACAACTGGTTGGTCTGAAGTCAGTATATATGTGACTGGTTGTGGTGTCATGCCAGTTGTTCACGGCATGCTATTCACTGTGAAGGCATCACAATATCTGCTTGAAGTAGAACAGTTGGTTGGACGATAAACCCAATACCAATAAACAAACATTGTTTATGCATTGTCGTTGAGAAATAACACGGCTGGCTATAAAGACTGGTTAATTAACGAGAAATTGTCATCGTACAAAGAGAACACATAAGGACTGTTAAGTAAATGGGAAATTGTCATTGTACAGGAGATGTAACACTAATGTCAAACAACTGGTTGACAGAAATGCCTATAAGCCTCATGATCCTTTCTACATCAGGCTTAAGTCTCTGAGACCACAACATATTGATCTGTGGGCTAGGTTTGATTGGCTAGGAAAACCTTGCTGCAATGGTTGACCCATTGGCAGACAAATGGCCAGGTCTTCTGTGATGTAAGACTTGGGTACGATAAGATTTCTGTGAGCACAATTAAATAATCTAAAGATTGGAAGATTAGATGATATATTTATCAAGCTGTTGTTTAACTGTAATATTTTTTAGATTCAATACCTTTGAAGTTGATATGCAAGTGATCTGGTTTTTGCTTTTATCACTGGTGTCTCAATAGACAAGTAGAGCTTGCCCCATAACACTAGCCTCCAAGCCCAAGGCTATCAAAGTTTTAAGGAGGCTTCTTGAGTTTTTCTTGAGTGTGTAGTTTGAAAGTCTACTTATGTCTAGAAGATGGTTAGTGTTAATATTCTTGGGGTACTTCCTCGAATTTGGGGGACTAGTAAGTTTGAGATGAAGGAAGTCTGCCATTCTACCTTTGTTGATTCGTTAAAGGGCAAGATCTGACAACTAATCTGGTTCTAGAAATGTAGCTAGGTCAGGCTTTCTCTTCACACATTTGTCATATATTATTTCAGATTTCTAGCATTGATTTAAATTACACAATAAAGGGAACATAAATTACTTTTTTAAGAAATTTTACTGGTCAGATGAAAGACTTCCTCACATTAAGTTCTTTGCCTTGATTACGACTCAAACCCATGCTGTGAGAGGCCGGGTAGTAATTAGTGTGCACCTCTGTCCCTCAACCACAGACAATTTTTTATTACTGTTTAACATTGACTTTTTAAGAATTAATATATTGTAATTAAAGTGTGTGTTCTTTGTGTATTTTCAGTTAAAGAAGCTTCAAGATAAGCTGAAGAAATGTCAGGCTGATGTGGAGTCCACCCAAGACAAGTACAACGCTTGTCTAAATGATCTGAATGCTTACAACGCTAAATATATAGAGGACATGACGCTGGTAAGTTTGGTATAGAAGAAAATTATGTTTTAGGTTAGACTTTAAGGTAATGAATAATAAATCTGTAAATCACATTCTATTGTTTCATCTTTTGCTGTTTTAAAAGTGTTTTATCGATGGGATTCTGTGTTGAAATGAAAATTATCTCCTTGTTAGATAATATACAAGATAGTCCAAATAGAAGGCATGTTTTTTTTAGTAGGAATTCTTGGACTTTATTGCCTTTCCTTTTGCAGATGGTGCAATTACAGTGAAATTTCTTACTTTTCAATAAATTTAAGCTTTCAATAATTTCAAATACTTACAGAGATATGCTATTTAAAAGAAAATGGAAGTGTCTGTTAATTATAGTTTATCTAGAATGGCATAAACGTCAACTTTTACTCCAAAGAGTAAGAAAGGACCTATTAGGCATTTGGGATAATTTATGGGAGATTATCCACTAAGGTCTCTCATGATATTTAAAAGATTTACCAGAACTCTTATTCTATACCCATGTTTTTCAAATCATTTTTTTTTCTATCAGAACTGCTTTTTCATGTTTCAGCTATTTAGAAGCAAACTTCATTTTTTTCTATTTCAGGTATTTCAACAATGTCAGGAGTTTGAAAGAAAAAGAATTGATTTTTTTAAGAAAACATTGTTTGATATTCACCAGTGTTTAGATCTCTCAGTCGATTCACGGTAAGTGGAAAGTTGATCATTGTTACATTGAAATTGTTTTTTGAGCATCTTGTTCTTGAAGTTCTTCTTTCAGTGATGATGTGATTTATTTCTTAAGCTTAAATCTTAAGTTTGTGGGGGTGCCACTGTGAGAGTGACCAAGACCTTTAATTCACAGGTAAACTCTGCCCTTGCAGCTCATGGCTACAGAAAGTCAGAAAAAGCTTTTACATGCATAGGTCTTCTAGCAGACCGGAGCTATTAGAGCAATCGGTAGAGCGTCAGCTCCAGGTATGGAAGACCCCGGGTTCGATCCCAGGCCGCAACACACCAAAGTTGTTAAAAATGGTAGTGGTATAGCTCCCTTGCTAACACGCAAGCAAATATAAGGGTAGTTCCATGACTGGTTGGCCCGGTGTCAGGACAATGTGACTGGGTGTGGTATCATGCCAGGTGTTTACGGCATGCAATACCGAGTGAAGGCAGCATTTTATCTGCTTCAAGTGGATACCATCTCCAGATAACTGAAATACTATTCGTGGGACTATAAACCCAAAAGACAAATGTCTAGGTAGAACCACCAGTGCACTGCCGTGAGGGGCTAAAGCGTTACTAGTCAGTGGCTTCAACTGCTCAACCACAGTTGCCCCTTGTATAAAAGTTACTGAACCTTTCTGCATTTGTAATAAGAAACAACTTAGCAATTCTCTACTGTTTGTATGATAAATTTTGAAATATATTTATTTTTTTTAGTTATATTTTGTTTGTCATCTTTGAATCGCTTTAGTTACTTAAATGTAAAAAAAAAGATTTGACTTTGAGTTTCTCAATTAAACAAGCATGCAAGTTTTAGACTTAAAACAGCCTGCCTTGTTGACTTTCATTGTTCTGGCAATGATATTAACTGCTTTAACTCTGATTATTTTATGTCTTTCAAGATCTTAGTTTTACAGAAGTGTATAAAGTGTTATGAAGTATAATTGTTTTTCCACAATTTTATTTATTAAAAAAATGTTCTCTTTTTTTTGTTGCCATAGGTTTTCTCAAGTGTACACAGACCTCCATCAGACAATTAGCAACACAGATGCAGATAAGGACTTGAAATGGTGGTCAAACACTCATGGGGCGGAGATGGCAATGGCCTGGCCAGAGTTTGAGGTAGGGGTGACTTAAAATTTGGGACAATAGCACTTTACTGGTACGTAAAAATGCTCTGTTGGTTAATGTTGAGTTTTATTTGGCATAGTTCAATTTACTTTATTGTTTCCCATTTGTTATCGTATATTGGAGCTACTGGCCTCGAACCCCACATTTTAAAATTTTTATCGAAAGAAACATGCATGCTTTGTCTGGGGACACATGCAAAGGAGCAGTAAACATACACGTACCAGTAAAGTGTAGTCTAGCCTAAATTTGTTAGAAGTGGTTAAAAACGCACAGAGGCTGAATGCTGGGAGTTGAAACAATCAGACTGTACAGGAAGTTTAAACAGACTATACAGGCAGTTTAATCTATCCGACTATACAGGGGAGTTTAAACAATCAGACTGTACAGTGAGTTTAAACAATCATACTGTACAGGGAGTTTAAACAATCAGACTATACAGGGCAGTTTAAACAATCACACTATACAGGGGAAGTTTAAACAATCAGACTGTACAGGCAGTTTAAGCAATCGGACTATACAGAGGAGTTTAAACAATCAGGCTATACAGGGCAGTTTAAACAATCAGACTTACAGGGCAGTTTAAGCAATCAGACTATACAGGGCAGTTTAAGCAATCAGACTTTACAGGGGAGTTTTAAAAATCAAACTATACAGGGAGTTTAAACACGCAAACTATACAGGGTAGTTTAAACAATCAGACTGTACAGGGGACTTTAAAAATCAGCAACTTAATAAGAACGTAAAGGGAGTTTAAACAATCAAACTATACAGGGAGTTTAAACAATCGAACTGTACAAGGCATTATATAACCAAAATTTACAGGGAGTTTAAACAATCAGACTATACAGGGGAGTTTAAACAATCAGACTATACAGGGGAGTTTAAACAATCAGAACATACTGGGGAGTCTAAACAATCAGACTGTAAAGGGGGAGTTTAAACAGGCTATGCAGTAAAGTTTAAACAATCAGACTATAAGGGCAGTTTAAACCATCAGATTGTACAGGGAGTTTAAACAATCAGACTATACAGTGGAGTATCAACAATCAGATTGTACAGGGAGTTTAAACAATTAGACTATACAGGGCAGTTTTAACAATCAGACTATACAGGGGAGTTTAAACAATCAGACTGTACAGGGCAGTTTAAGCAATCAGACTATACAAGGGAGTTTTAAAAATCAGACTATACAGGGCAGTTTAAACTATCAAACTTTACAGGGGGAGTTTAAACAATCAGACTGTACAGGGAGTTTAAACAATCAGACTGTACAGGGAGTTTAAACAATCAGACTGTACAGGGAGTTTAAACAATCAGACTGTACAGGAAGTTTAAACAATTAGACTGTACAGGGAGTTTAAACAATCACACTATACAGGGGGAGTTTAAACAATCAGACTGTACAGGGAGTTTAAACATTCAGACAATACAGGGGAGTTTAAACAATCAGATTGTACAGTGTAGTTTAAACAATCAGACTGTACAGGGAGTTTAAACAATCAGACTGTACAGGTGTTAAACATTCAGACAATACAGGGGAGCTTAAACTATCAGATTGTACAGGGAGTTTAAACAATCAGACTATACCGGGGAGTTTAAACAATCAGATTGTACAGTGTAGTTTAAACAATCAGATTATACAGGGAGTTTAAACAATCAGACTGTACAGGGAGTTTAAACTATCAAACTATACAGGGGAGTTTAAACAATCAGACTATACAGGGGAGTTTAAACAATCAGACTGTACAAAAAGTTAAAACAATCAAACTGTACAGGGATTTTAAGCAATCAAACTATACAGGGAGTTTAAACAATCAGATTAGACAGGGAGTTTAAACAATCAGACTGCACAGGGAGTTAAACAATCAGATTGTACAGGGAGTTTAAACAATCAGACTATACAGGTGTTAAAGATTCAGACAATACAGGGGTGTTTAAACAATCAGATTGTACAGTGTAGTTTAAACAATCAGACTATACAGGGGAGTTTAAACAATAAGACTGTACAGGGATTTTAAACAATCAAACTATACAGGGATTTTAAACAATCAGACTAGACAGGGAGTTTAAACAATCAAGACTGCACAGGGTGTTAAACAATCAGATTGTACAGGGAGTTTAAACAATCAAACTATACAGGGGAGTTTAAACAATCAAACTGTACAGGGAGTTTAAACCGATTATAAGCAGCATGAACATAGGCTGAAATCTGTAATGGTTTTAAAAGACATGAATAAACAACCTGTTCTTGATGATGAAATGAGAAATTTTAACTTTATTTTTGTCTCTTGGTCTATGTTATTCATTATATAATGAGACATTTAAACTTTAATAATTTTCCTAAGAATTGTTTTTTGTTATTGATGATGATCTGACAAATTTGTATTCTTCCAACATTCAGGAGTACTCACCAGAATTTAAACAGATCACTGGACAGGGAAAGAAATCAGAGTTCAAGAATGAGAGCGGTATCACGATCACAAGCATCAAACACACTCAGAATGAATTCATCCCCTCGTCAGCCCAGGCCGTCAAAAAGTCCAGTACCAACAGTACACAGAAGTCTTCATCATCATACAGTTATAACAACACACCTGCACAGGACCCTGATCTGGTGCCACAACAAAACGTTTCAAAGTAGGTATCTTGGCACTCCCACCACACCATACATAACTTATGATAATCAGGAAGTTATTTACAAATCTACATGTGTTTGTTGTTTTTGTTTGTTTATATTAATCCTTGGAATTGGTGACTAAATAATTGGATTTAATTTGTATATGATGCATGTTTTAGGGCTTTTTTTTAAAGTTTCTTTCTGTGTAAACTGTTGTTTTTTATTTGATAACTTTTTTATTATTAGTTATATGAATACATCTTCTTGTTGTTTGGGGTTTTGTTTTAAAAATATTTATGATATAAATTATTGACAGATCAATTGGGGAAAAAACTGATCTTGTTTTCTGTTATAAGTTATCAGTAAACCTATTTTTGCTTTTGTCTTTATAAAACTCTTCAGGTCCCTAACAAGTTTATGGGACAAAAACTTTAATATAATCAACACAGCTAGCTATCTGCGGTGGTTCTTCCTAAACATTTGTCTCACATCCTTGATCTCCAGTAATTTAAGTCATCAAAATTTTACAATAAATGTGATGGTGCATTGTAGGAAAAGAACATCAGAAAAAAAATAGAAATACATGTAACTGAAATTTAATCGCACATATGCCAAAGCAAACACGTTTTAAGGTTCAGCCTTAGCATTTATTATAATAAAAGTATTAAAGGTGGTATCCGACAATTTGCCTATATCGTAATTTCTGCATAAACTCATTCTTTAGAGTAGGTCAAGATAATTTTGAACACTTCCTTTATAGTGAGAAGGTCAAATCTCAAAAATAATCATGCTAAATGTTCATTCTTTCCAAATTTATAATTAAGAACGATGGAAATTTGCAGCGAAAAATGGATATCAACATCATAGCTGATCACTTGCAAAAGAAAGTGGTCACATGGTTTTCTCAGTTTAAGAATATGGCTAACTGTGCAGCATCGCTCGGTAAGGAAATACAATTTTGTTATGACAAGCTTGGTGTTTTTCTTCACTTTTCACATGGATGTAGGTCACCTATAAACAGCATTTCTTGATCTTCTCTGGAAATAATAATTTATTTGGCTACATGAGAGAAAAAATTACAGTCCAAACTGTCGGATTCCTCCTTTAATATAACCTATTAATCAAATATTATGTGAAATAGTCGTACAAACTTTCCTTACCACTAATCCAATCTTGTATCGTTTTTGCTGTATAAAGACTTGTATGTTTTCTTTTATATTCAATGTTAATATACATGTACAAACATAGCTAAATCAATGTATTCAGAGCTTTAGAATCTGACAAAGGCATAATCAGTATTTTTCATGCTTAGTTTAAAAGAAAGAAAGCATTCAAACCAATATTTCCGATACTTAAAATTGTCTCTCTTTGGCGTCATATTACCTATCAAGGGTCGGCGAGCTGTAAAATCCAAAATCCAAATCCAAAATTGAGTATCTGCAATAAAAAAAAATTAGTTTAAGAATGGTGAGAATAATGGGATATGTTTCTGAAACCAACTGTAGACTAACTTTCCCTGTAAAGCTTTGATTTATATGTAGTTCTAGCTCTAGGTCAGAGGAGTCAATCAGATTTGTAAAAAGTACAAATAAAATATATCCCATAGTTCTTTGCCAAACATTTGATGGTTCTCATTGACATTGTCACACTGAGACAATTCTAATGAGTACCAGGTATATAGGGTTTGGAGGAGAAATAAATGTTTTAGCCCTATAGTGTAGGTACACATTGGAATTGTCATATTGAGATGATTCTTATGAATACCATGTAAATTGTGTTTGCAGGAGGAATAGAGGTATTAGCCCTATAGCATAATTCTCAACCAAACAGTTTATTAGCAACTTATTAAAGTTTTCTAAGCAAGACTGTTTTAACGAGTACCAGGTTCTTTTGGTTTAGGGGAGAAATAAAAGTTTTAGCCCTATTCCTTATAACTTACCCAAACCCTTTATTACCTATACTTAAAATGTCAATTCAAGATGAATGCAATAAGAACCAAGGACAAATTGCTTCAATGAGAAATAATTAAATAAGCATGATAAAATACTTGCATTATTCCTTTTCATGTTAGGTTTGCTAAAAAACAAATTAAATTATTAAATATCTGCTCACAATTTGAAGTGTATGTAACAAGCTGTATTGATGCCATGGCAGCTTATAGTGTAGATCCTGGTCAAATATCTCATGGTCAGAGCTGGTTCATCTGGATATACCTTGTTATCCTAAGCCTGATAAACTTCCAATATATTGCTGATAAACTTCTGATTTGCAAGTGTTGTCTGGAGCTTTGTTTTACTACATGTAAATCAATGTTTTTTCCATAGATGTCATAAATAGTTCATTTATGTCATATCCTATGTATCATTACAGCTTATTTGATGCCAACTTTGGTTGGGGGTAAATCATCTATTGTTTCACTAGATGTCTTGTGTCAGTGTGTAAATGTTAGGTAACAGCACACAGCCAAGCAAAAAAAAAAAAAATTAAATAGATAAAAGCTTAGGTAAAAAGTTACAAAAACCAGTTGTACACTTGAAAAAAAGTGAAGCATTTTTTATAATGCATTTCCATAAAGTAAGGTATTTATTAGATTTATAAGAAAGTAAATAGATAAAAGCTTAGGTCAAAAGGTAAAAAACCCAGAAGTACATTTGGGAAAAAGATGAAGCATTCTTATAATTTATTTCCATCAAGTAAGGTATTTATAAGAGTTAAACATAAGACTTTATTAGTACATGTTGAATTATATCTAATACTAAAGGAAACAACATTTTACTGAATGAAATTTCAATTAACAAACTGATAATGCCAGATTTGTGCATTTGTATTTTTGCTTGGTTGTATTTTTATTTTTATAATGTGTAATAAAACTCACACCATTTCACCTTACTCACAGAGATTATGTGTAGAAAAGCTATTATTACAGTCACTTCTGTTGATCAGTCGGTCTTTCAGTAGACATTGTCTTACTTTTTCTCAGCTACAGTAGGTCAGATTTTCATGGATTTTTATGAGACTGATAATTGCCAAGTCATGTTGTGTATGTCTTTGGCACATCATGACCAGTTTGATTTTACACAAATTATGGCCCATTATTTTTAGGTTACAGTAACTGTGGCAAAGCAGTATCTGGGGGTTTCATCCTTATTGAGTCACTAACTTCAAACTCCTCAGCCACTCTCCACGTGGCTTCAAGTCCTAGTCAGGGCAAGAACTTTCATGTGGGAAGGTTTTCCAGCAAACCTGCTGTGGGCTCAAGGTTCTATCCAGATATAAGTCTGGGGTCTTCCTCTACCATTAATTAGCTGGACATCACCAATAAGACCATCATCATGTCGGTGCAATTTTACAAAAAACAATCCGACTGCTTAGCCTCTCACCATGTAGGTTTGAGTCCTGTTCGGGACTTAATCTGAGTGACATACAGTGCACCGGTGTGTCTACCAAGACATGTGTCTGGGTCTTCCTCCTCCAGGAAGTTGCATGTTGCTATACTGGTCATAAATGGTCCCTGCAATTTATTTCAAAAACTAACAAAAAACAAAATGGTAACTCTGATTTGTGATGCTTCTTTCTAATATGGATTTAGTATTATGACAGGGATATAAGACATGCTGTCACAGTAATAGCAGCACTATATGATCATAGGGAACATCTGAGTGATGGTTGTTGTGATGTTAAAAAACCTAGGCAACCAAACAGCAGGCTCTTCTTTATAAAAAACTAAAACTAATGATCTCAGGCACTTGACAGTAATAGACAGCTCAGCTTTTGTGAAGTATTAGTGACACTTTATTCCAAAATATTTGATTTTTTTTATTAAAGATATATTGTGATTAGAAAAAAGTTATGATTGGTAATTTTACATCAAAAGGTGAGTATTATGTAAAATAATGGGATGGTGTGAGTTTGACTACAGGAGCACAGGAAAATGAAGTGTATCTTAACTTGTTTCTTTTGTAGGTCTTCTGTCTTTTTATCATTGAAAACACAACAACAGATAAAAAAGTGTTTTTGTCTAACATAGTCTTAAAGCAATCTTAGCATTTCAGATTTAAAGCTTTTAATTGAATAAGAATTTATTATACACAAATTAAAAGTAATAATTAAAAACAACAACATGTAAGTACAAAAGAGAGAGCTGTATGGCCACATTATTTTATTCCAAAGAATTTTGACTGGTATAAAAGATAAACAGAATGTAAGCCATGTATGTCAATATGTTAGTTGTAAGGTTTTGAAGCAACTTGGTCATCGTTTTTATTGGTACATGGCTTAAAAACCTATCACCACATGGGTTCGAGTCCCATTCGGGGCAAAGGACTTAATGTTATAATTTCTTCCAGCTGACCTGCGGTGTGCCAGTGGTTCTACCCAGTCATGTGTCTGGGTTCTTCCGCCACCAAGAAAGCTGGATGTTGCTATAATGATCATAAATGGTCGCTGCAATGTATTTCAAAAACAAAACAAACATTCATTTCCATATCGACATATGAACATAATATATACATGTATTACCGCATGCTTAGTCTGGAGAGTCTGGCGATATTTTTGAGCTAAAAAATGACTTAAAAACATTAAAAAAATATCGCTTTTTTTTTTTATTCTTCCAACATTAGCACCAGACCAGTATATTCACTTCTTACCTTATGTTTAAGAGGTAGTTTTTTATTTCGATATATATTGTAGTTCAACAAAGTTACCTTATTAAAAACTTTTAATTTGTCTAAAATTGACCAAGTTGCTTTACAGTTTAATTGCTGAGATTTAATTTATGTATTTTTATTGCATGGGGCATTTTTTATTTCACTACATATATATAGAATGATTAACAATTGTGTAAGATTAATATTTGTAAACATTTAGTTGTTATTTATTTTTGGATACATATTTACCTTTGAATTTACTTCATTATCAGAGAATAATTAGATAGTAATAATATTATTATGATGATTAAAGTTTAAGACTGTAAATGTACATAATTGGGTTACATTTAAGCATCTTTGACCTTCTTTCTTTTCTCTTATCCCTTCCTGTCTTTGTTGTTTGTTATATGTAGCATCTGTTTCTGTTATTCTATTTAAATGTTTGTCACAGGGAAGTTTGCAGGGTTTGATTTTGTCACACACATAATAGAAATAAAAATAATAATTGCAGGTTGCATTGCAAAATTCATTTTGTAACATTGGCAGAATTTCGACCAGCAAAAATTTGCCAGTGTCAAAAAAGAGAGTTGATATTGACCTTTGTTTTTCTATTACCTTGTACTGTACTGTACCATTCTGTCTTACTATAGTTTATTAAAGCATTTTATTTTATTCTTTTGCATAAAAACTACTTTTTAGGAATAATGAGACATTTTCATCCCTCTTGAAGTACTTTAATCTTTAATTGACATTTATTACTTACCTTTCTTTTCTTTCTTTTTTGTGAAGCACGTTTGTTATGGTAAATTTTTTTAAATCAGAAAGTAGTTTGTTTTGTGTTACCCTGTGTTATATATTGTATTGTAGGCAAGACTCTTATGATGAGTCATTAAATCCATTTGGTGATGACGACCCCAATTCAAACGAGGGTGAGATACACAATGAAAATACGAATGCCGAAATTAATTCTATAAACAAGTAAACATTTATTGAATGTTATTTTTGGAATGTTCTACCATGCCATGTTGTAGTTTTATGTAGCGAATGTTGAATGTTTTGTCGTAGCGAATGTTGTTCTGGAATGAAACTTCTATGATATTTCTATATATGTCTGTACGGACTTCTGTTCCCTCATGTTTTTTAAATAAAGGGACATTACTCTCACATTTGAAATCTTGTTATCTCCCTTTTTGGTGGGTATTTGATATTTTACTTGTTGCTGTAGAAATACAAAGATTTTTTCCATATTTTTTTTTTAATATTGAGCAAGCTTAATTCTACATAAAGCCAATAAAACATATTTTGTGGAATAAGCTTCGTAGTGAGCAAATGTGATGAAAATTAGCAAACTAACAATATAGATGATAATATTTCTGATTTATAAATAAAAATAGCTACCTACAGGGGAGATAATCTGTAAATTTCAGTTAGAAAAGAAAGCAATAGTTCTATTGCTTGTCTGTTTGGGATATGCAGAAAACTTTAAGGTGTTGGAACACATTGTTATGAGATCTGAAAAATTATATGAATGTGGGTATTTTAATTGCTAGAAGAGACTGGATGAAACATGTATATGAAGGTGTCCAATCCATACAGTTAACTCTTAGCCTGCAATTCACATATTTATAAGGGTTAGGTAGATTGTGTAGATCCAGATCAGCCAGCTCCATTCTTGGGCTGTCTGATAAGGATCTACACTATTTGCTGCCCGTTCTCTGTTTACAAGTACATGTATATCAACCCTGACATGAACCATGTATAATATTCAAGAAAAAAACTGAGAATTTAGCATGTGTTTTAGATAAATGAAAAGATTAATGTTCATGAATTCTGTTTTTTATTAATAATACTAGGGTTACAGGTATAAGAGAGCACAAATGTGTTTTATTAGCAGTATGTACCATAATTCTCAAAGTATTGGTATTCATCAAAGTCTGCCCATTGAGACAATTCTACAGAGGCCTTGTAATACAGTGTTAGGAGAGAAAAAAATAACTCTTCATCAAAGGAGATTTATTGCACAAGGCTTCACATTAAACATCTGAAATTAGCATGTCATTCTAATTTATATTATTTATAATATAAAATATTATATTAAACATCATTAATTTGATTTTTTTCTGTTTTTATTAACATTTTGCAAGGACAAATCCTATTTTTTAAGTATTCAGTTTGTTGTATGATGTTTTCATTTAATAGCTTAAAATGTTTTATTCACATTATTTTATTTTGTTATATTTTGTAATGATTTATGTCTATTTTACTCATTTTAATATTTTTCTTTTAGTCATATTTTACTGTCAGTATTCATTTAGCCATGCTTTTGTTATGCCTCTGTCAAAAAATTCATTAACACTTACTATTAGCTAATCTATTATTCAGCTTATAAAAATGAAATAATAATATTTATCTCCTATAACTATAAATGCATGATGATTTTGAACTTTCTTTTTATTTATTTTTCTTTCAAATTCAAGATTGTTATGGTACTGTACCATTTTTGTTTATAGGCTTTTTGGCTTCCTGCAATCTGATTTATTTATGCAGAAAATCTTTTGCTTAAGAATTACAGTAAAATCAACTTTTATTTAACTATAACTTTGGAATGTCCCTGCTACTTTTCACACCAAAATAATGTGTGCTTTTTCACCATGTGTGCTTCAAAGCATGCAATCACAATAACAGAATAATAAATGTATTTTTTTTAAATATATCATAATCGTGACATTTTATAGTTGTAACTTAAAATAATAGAATGCATAGAATTTATGTACATGTATTTCTATTATTTAATTTGTTCAGACTTAAAATGCAGAATAACAAGTTAAACTGAGTAACTTTTTTAAATATCTTTAAATGATGTTTAATTTAATTTAAATGCAACTGCGCAGGTTCTTAAAGCAATTTTTTTTAAACATTTCTTTAAATTGTTCTTTTTTATGCATAATAAGTAACACTTTAAAGGATCTTTTCAACTTGTTTAAATTTCAAGCCGCAAAAATTGTTGCGGAACTGGTAGAATACTTAACCATGTTGGAGTCGCAACATAGTTAAGTTGTCAAAAATGGTGATATAGTTCCTTTGATAATGCTTAAATAAATATAAGGGTAGTTCCACAACTGTTTGACTTCATGTGCCTAGATGAGATATCAGATTATGTGTTGTGGAATAAAAATCACAGTGAAGGCAGCACTATATCTGCTTCACGTGGACACTGTCCCCAGGTAACAGAGTGTCATTTGGAAGATAAACCTTATAAATACACAATTAAAACTTACCTTTGTGTAGAGAATGTAAAATGTGTACTTCTAAAGGTGCCATGTTGCATGTACTGATTACCTTGTGAAAACTCTGGTCAAGATGACCTTACACATACCCAATTAAACTTATCTTTCGATAGAAAACAATGTATTTCTAGGTGTACCATCATGCATGTATTACTATTCAGTTACCTTGTAAAAATTCTGGTCAAGATGAATGCAAGATCAAATACCGGTATGCTTGTAGGATAGTTGAAGAGGTGATCAATGTAGTATGGGTTTTGGTGGCATACAGTAGAGAAACAGTCTAGTCATCCCATTGTATCCTCATTTTGTATTATTATGTAGAAAGTTACACCAGTTGTAGAGTCCATCACTTATAGCATTCCTAATAGAAATGTGCACAATTTATGGACTATAGCTTGATTGCGCAAGAACTAACACCTTTTACTCACTTTAGTGAAAAAAAGGTAAACAGTGCATTGACAAGTTCTAATTGCCAGCTAGAGTCCGAGATCAGTTGCTGTCATCTGCTTGGCTGGATTTTCATTAGATTTGAATTTCAGCCAATAGAATCCTTAAAAATATGTATCATCTTAGGCTTAAATTTGAATGTCCACAGAGCCCTGCTGAGGGATTCAATGGACTTTGGTTAATTAAGTCACTGACCATGTACAATTTGCACCGATTCACGAGGCAAACATTTCCATGTGAACAATATTCTAGCAAACCTTTAATTTAAAGTCGAAATGCTCATTGTGTTATTGGTAAACACAGATTACAACTTAATCTTAGCCCTGTTACAGTAAAATTACAATAAATGGTAAAATATTGAACATTTATTTACTTTATATAGACCTTTATTTTAAGCGTTCAAATCCTTTTATTAAGCAATAATTGAGAAGGAATTTCTTAGTGGCATGTAGTAATATAAAATCATGAGCATAAGCATCCTTTTTGCTGAAAGTATCTGCTGGCTGTAACATCGGCAAGCAGAAAATGATCATTTAATCATACAGTTACATGTTCATTCAAAGCTCAGTAATGACCAAGGAAGTTACACAGTCTCTTTACAAAGAAATTGCTCTTGAGCTAACATATATTTTCCAGCTAGAAGTTAACTGATTGTATCTTAAATGATAGCATATTCAGCAATATGCCCCAATCTCTGTTGTCGTATTGATTTTCCATTCAAAATTGAATGATTGATTGTTTTTGCTTAATATTTTGATAATAATTATACTAATGGTTCAAGATTTCATTTCTTGCCTAAACTCTTGTATCGATTTAAGCACAGTGCATCATTTAAACACACTCCTGAGTGTTTGCAAACCATTATTGCAAAAGCATCATCCCATTTAATTTTAACTTTGTTTTTAAGTAAATAACATGCCTTTTTTGTGAGGGGCTTTAATATCTACTTATCTTGGCCTGAAAGTAATAGTAGACAAAAAAGTCAAGCGTGTAAATGAATTTACAGGTTTAGACAATTTATATAGATTAATAAGAAAAAATACACAGACACTGTAAGAAACTAAAATAATAAATAATAAAAATTTTAGTTTCAAGTACAAAAAGGGCTTTTTAAGTGAAAAACTTATTTTAATTTTTTCCCCATTTTTAGAGCTTTGGAATATATTCCTCATAGTGTGCTTTGTGCCATCAGTAGCAATTAAACAGACATCATTAGTTAAATTTATATAGATAAGTGAAGGCTTATATTGTACAATAGAATATCTGATCTGATAGTAGATTCTACAATAACAAAATATGTGAGATTTTATATACATGTATGTATTAAGCTATTAAAAGCTGGAACAGGTAATTCAATTTACTTTAAAAAACTACAATTTTGGCAAACCATTTCAGCACCCCTCCATCGGGTGGTAGCAATCCATTTGGTGACGCAGAGTCAGACTTGGAGGAGCAGGCATCGCAGGGATCAGGGACGGGCAGTCTGAGCAAAGGAGATGGAAGTGTAACATCACAGATACCATGCCGCGTACTGTACGCGTATAATGCTGAAGAGGAGGATGAAATAAGCTGTGAAGCAGGTATGTTCTTAAGGTGGGACAGAAGCCAGTTAGGTTATTTGCAGAAGGGAAGGACATAGAGGTCTTGAAATCTTAACATGCCAGGTACTGTGTGGTGTATTGTATGAATACATAACTTAGGAGGAGAATGTAATCAGCTGTGACGCAGGTGTGTTCTTAGGATTGAACAGAAGCGGGTATTGTTATATACACAAGGGAGGTCTGGCAACCTTAACACCCGAGGTAATGTGCCGCTTATTGTACCCATACATAAAGAAGGATGAAATCAGTTGTGAAGCTGGTATGTTCTTAGAGTGGGGTAAAAGGACATGTCCGTAATGTAATATAAAGTGTGGCAGGTCACAGATGTCTGGAAGCGTGAACATCCCATGTTCTGTGCTGGGTATCGTAGGCATTCACAGCCTTAATTGATTGCAAGTGTCAAATACAGACCTTTTCCAGGTGACCAGGGTAGGTTATGTCTTGATACTTATTTGGGATCTATCTTCTCCGATGGTTGGGGGGGGGGGGGGTGTTGCTAAAATGGAAAAATAATATACCAGCCGCAAAAACTCAAGTGTCGGCTTGCTGATCGGGAGGTTGCAGGTTCTAACCCTGGCTGGGCCAAACCAAAGACTTTTGGGTCAAACCAAAGACTTTTAAGTTGGTAGTAGTAGCTTCCCTCCTAATGCTCAGGGCTAAGGGGACAGCATTACACCTGACTCGTCGATGTCAGTATAATGGACCAGCTGGGTTCAGTCCCTCGGCACCCCATAAGTGCCCCTGTGCTATAGTGATAGAAATGTCACTGCAAAGTATCGACAAAAATGCCGGCAAAACATAAAATCCTAAAATGGAAAAATTAAGATATGAAGATATCTTTTTTGTTGTCGCTTGGTAAAGCAGACTTTTCAGACAAACTTTTAAAAAGGTCATAAAAGGTCATGAACCCAGATTTATATGGCTTTTTAAACCATGTTACGAAAGAAAATATAATTTAACGCCAAAATAATTTGTTCTAATCTTTAGCATATCTTAAAAGCTAGCAAACCTTATTTGTTTTGAAATTTTGTTTGTAGGAGAGATCATACAACGATTATCAGACCAGGACGACATGGGCTGGGTGAAGGCGAGAACGAACGATGGACGAGAGGGGCTGATTCCATACTCGTACATCCAAGACATACAATGAGCGGGGGACGTCGATGTGGAGGGTTCAGCATTTATCTCGTCATCATTATATTGCCAAATATATGCATATAGTGTATATTGACTATAGATATATATGTGTATAGCATATAAACTAAAAAAACTTCCATACTATAAAAAAAATATGCATTAATCAAATGTACTTGTTAATATAACTGTATAGACTGTGTTTCTAAGGAAGTGCACTAAGGTACAGAGTAGTAAAAATAGTGTGATTAAAGAAATGATAGCATCCCTGATAGAAATGAAATTTGGACTTTTATGTGTTGGTTTTATAGCAATGGAAGTTGAACTGTTTAAAACTTTGTTGCTCTGATAAATACAAAAATTAAACTTAAAAATTCTCACTGGTGCAGCTGTCATTAATCTACAGACAATAATATTTCACTTAAAATTAATGTCTGAACAATTATCAAAAATTCATTTTCTATGTCATCTTTTTTATGGACTCTGGTAAAGCTTTCCTTCATACAGATTATTTTACTGTGTGAAAATCATTTTTGAGAAAACAAGACTTACTCCTAACCCACTTAGCTAAGATAGATTAGACTCGGACAAATAATGTAGATTCAGATCAACCAGAACCTGCTGGGAGCTGTCTGATCAAAACCTGCACCATTTGCTTCATTGCTACCGAGTCTCCAGCATTGTATTCTTACCTTTGTGGTAAGTATAGAACTTTAGGTGTGAGTTCACTTGTTTCTATTTACCTTTTATATATAATGTTAATAAAGGTATTGTTAGTTATGATATTTTTGTGGTTGTTGGAGACTAGGTACCTCCTATATTCTTTATTAAGCAAATGGTCAATAGGTTATATTAAATTTTGAATTAAATCATAAATATGTCGGACAGATGTTTATCATATCTAATTTGTTGAGAACTTTCCCATAATTGTTACAGTTTTCATAACTGGTTTTCCTGGATGCTTTCCTTCATTACCTGTTTTGTCATTTTGTGAGTCACCCTGTGTCAGGGTCAATAAACCTGTCGTGTAAGAACTAGTGCATATGTGTAGAGTTTTTATGCATATGTGTTTTGGTTAGTACATTCATATTAAGGTTACAATGTATGTGCTATGTATTGAATCTGTGTCAAGTGAGGTATTACTGTATTTATATTTTTGTTGAGACTACACCTGATGTGTAAAGCTAAGATACATGTATGTTTATATGATCAGTCCGAGACATATGTGTTGATCTTGGTTGATTATATATGAATACAAGAACATAGTAAAAATTAATTGAGTCAAAATTATTTGTGTTAAGTACATACTTATAACCACTAGAACAACAAATGTGTTGTATACTATATGTGTTTGAACTACGACGTATGTGTTAGCCTACATCAATATGTTAAGTTTAGACTGTATACATAAGAATGAAGCATATGTGTTACATAGAGTGTTAGTATTATTGTGACATTTCCGCATCACTTTTTCGCTACATCTTTCATTTTGTCAACAAGAACTGAACCTTTAGCCACATGCATTGGGGTCACATGATAATACGTACACCTGACAAAAAAGGACTTACTTGTCATTTTTCATAGACAGATTGAAGCATTCTTGTCATATTTTAAAATGTCAGAGAAAAAGATTGTGAGTTGACACATTTTCCAGCATAACATTCTTTAAAAGTGATTATTTAAAACAATGCAATTCTGTGGGAAAAATAATATGAATATTGTGCTTATAGAAAATAAAAAAGATTAGCTTAATCTGAATGAATTAACTTACTGTGCTGATATCAAGTTGTTTTCTGTAAGCTGTATAGCCTAAATACACTCATTATAAATTAATTATACTGTACACTTGAACAGTAATAGGTATGCATTGCATATTTTAAAAAAGTTTGTTATGTTTACATTCTATGTTGCCATTCTGAATCTAAGCTAATAGCATCATGGCAAAAGTAGCATCTTTTATCTGTAGATTTGGAGAATTGACCTTGGTTGCATTTAGGAGAAGGGTATTGATTCTGTTAGAAGAAAAGTCAGTCCTTACCTAATTTTGAAAGAGTTCTAGAAATCATCCACCATTATCTTGTACATTTTCATCATTCTTTCAGAAACAAACATCATCATTAATAGTGACTTGACATTCCAGTTCTGACTGCGATTGAGAGAAGTTTTTGTTTTCAATCATTAATGTGTACAGGTTGAAACAGGGGATAATTGATTAGATGCTGGTGTATCAATGTTTGTGTTTATGATCCCCTTGTTTATCTTGAAAGTTTATGTGCTTATAATTATGGCAGTGTTAGCTTTCTCTTCTAAATGGATTAAAGTTGGCAGATTGTGCATTTTTTCGACGGTAATTTCTCAACTTTTTCACATCTGTGTGTCAAAAAATCACATCCTTGTTTATGGAACATCTTAAAAAGATTCACATCCTCAAGAATATTTCCAAGCTGTTAAAAAAGGAAGTCCTTTATTGTAGAAACTCTAAACCAAAATCCTGTAAAGCAATATATGGTTAAATTGACATCTTAAGGATTTTTCATGAAAAATCAATATCATGACATAGTCAGATAGGTTTAGGCAGAAACGTGTAGATCCATATCACCTAGGGGGAGCTGTTGGATCTGGATCTTTTCTTTTTTTCTGAATGCTTGTAAATAGATTAGGTGAATATATTCTTTTGTATGTTACACATACATTTTTTCCAATTGCAAACCTAACTGATAGCAATCAATACTCATACACAGTTAACTGTGTTTATGTTAATGCAATGTCCCTTAGTGTTATTACAGCTTTTGCTTATTGTTTCTAAATGAAGATTTCTTTTCAGAACAAATTTTTAGTTGTAGCTAGCCTACATGTAAGTGTTTAAAGACACTCTTAATGTATATTGAATTTGCAAATTGACCAATGTTAAAAAGATAAAAACAATATTGCATTAAATGCATTACAGTTGATTTCTAATCAATTTAATAAGGAAAAACCAAGTTTCAATTAAAAATAATTGGGCACTTTTTTAAGGAATTTTTAAATGCCTTTGAGTGGATTTTATCTTTATTCATTCAAAAATTTGTTTGTTGAATATATACATATTGTATTCATTTAATAATACACTCATGCCGATATGGGTATTGAATAATTTTGTTAGAAAACTCATCAGTTGTATTATTTTTTTAAACATAAGAAGAAAAAGTAATACGTGTATTTATTAATGTATTTTAAAATCTAAAGTAGAAAGTTCTTATTCTTAAGTATTATTTTGAAAGATACTGACATAAATGTTATAGCATACAAGGTAATATTTATATCCTGGGGCCAAGGTTAAGCTCGAGACTTTGTCAATTTCTGATTGGTCAGATTGCAAATTGCATTAAAATCCAACCAAACAGATAACTAAAATTTAAATAACCATAGTTACTGGACTTGATATTAGATACATATGAGCAAGTAAATTTCTTTGTCCTTTCATCATTCTTGTTTTCTGTACAATGGTGCAAGGACAACATTATTATTGAATTTATGTTGTTTTGAGCAATTATGTTTGAGTATATAAACAGAGTTTATTTGTTGAAAGTTACATTGTTTCTTCACAATTTTCTTGCCTTTCATTCATCATTAACATATAAAAAAATGCATATCAGGAAAATGCACTGTGAGATAGCAAAGCGTGTGAGGCTTTATAAACATGAAAAGGTCAATAATATTTAGAGTAAAAGCATCCACACTTAGAAATAACACATGCATTGAACCATTATTTTCTTGTTATAATCAGTTCTCTTTTGGGAAAAAAAATATTTTTTAAAACCTTCAGTGACTAGTGAAGTTTCATCAAACAATGGCATATATCGTAGTTTCGATAGATGACAATTCCTTCATAATAAGAAATTATTTTTAAAATAGGCAGGGTGTTGTCACTTCTAGTAAAAATCAAAATCTGTTGATCTTATGCATCGCAATCATCGGGATACTTATGTAAATGACTTCTCTAAACTGCTTGATGTCATTTCAATATTAACAATAACGGTGTTTGAAGTATTTTGCCCATATTGTAAACCCTGTCCATCTTTTGATGTGTAATGGCATAATTTATAAAGTATCATTTAACTATCCATATGCAGAGATAGACTGTTTTGATAACCTTTGTGTTGTTAATCATTTTGTTAGGTGCTGAGCATTTTGTGACATATTTCCTCCCCCCCAAAACAGCAATGCCCCTCATTCAATGCTCATTCATTTGTGAAAATATCTACCTGTTTACTTAGCGATGTATAGTTTCATGTTTTTGTATCATTATCTTAAATATTTCTTTACCCACATCAAGGTGAACACAAAATAATTTGTTATTATTTATAGATTTATAAATTGTATTCATATACATAAATGATATTATCATTTGTCATCAACTGCATGTATTTTCTTTAAGCTAATATCCCCCTCCTCTGCCTTTTTGATGACAAGTTGCAAGTTACTTGACTATTATTGTATTATATATTATGTGTTAAATATTGTTAACCGATATATAGTTAGCCAGTGCTGTGTGAGCGATTGAACACTTTTCAATGCCTGTTTTGTTAACAATTTGTATATAGTATAACCTCGGGAAAGTAGAGTAAATTATTCATTTATTCAGCAGTTTATTGCATAAACAATAAAGTTATCTAGAAAATGCTGGTTGTTATATTTCCTTTTCCAAATGAATTTTGAAATGTTAAATAACTCACCATTTGACATAAACATCAACATCAAACTTCATTATCTGCATTGCAATTTGCAGGAATTTAATGCATGTATCCATTCCTCAGTAAGAATTGAAGTCATTGATTTCAAAACACAATTTTGAATGCAAAATATTTACTAAAATTGTTTATCACATAACTATTTCTCCAATTGTTGCATTACACAGCTTTTTAATTAAGTCGTCGATGTCATCATAATTTAGATTGTCTCATACCACTATTTCACCTAGTATTGCTGTTAAAATTTTCGTAAAATGGTATATGGGTAACTAAAATCATGTGAGAAAGAAAAGAATCGGATACTTGTCATTTATTACAAACATTTATAAAACTCATCCAGGAAAAATGATAGTAAGCTTGCCATATGCATACTATTACTATTAATGGACTTTTAATAAATGCTTGTATTAAAAGATAACTTGTGTAAGATCCTCTGTATCTAAAATTTTGCATGCTTAAAACCAATCTGTTTAAAGGTGACAATCACAAGAATTCATTGTTAACTGTAAGGGTCCTGCAATATGCTGTTAAATGATACCCTAGATATGTGTGGACAGTAAAGCATAAATCCCCCACCTGTTATTGCTAACAGGTATATCATATCCGAGCCATGCTGCAGTTAGCTATTTTTAAACTAGGAAACCGCATGACAGTTTACTTTTAAGATAACGTGTTATACTCGCCCCGATTTATAAGCTCTGACATCATATATTTTTACCTTAAGTCCCCATCATGCTTATTTATAGATTTGGATAGAATGGCCATTTAAAATACTAAATTTATGTCTTGTGCTGTTTTACACTTGTGGTTATGTTATAAACAGCTTTTTCTTAAAGTATAAATTAATGTATAGATTATGCCCAGATTTCCCAGAAGAAGGTTAAGAAACAGTTACATGATTGAGATATAGACAAACTGCCGGAAACCACCTTTAAGACTGTTTTTATGAAATTAACCTTGCTAAGCAGGCGACCATGAGGGTGGTGTTATGTCTAAGTTTATTAGCAGTTTCTTTCTTGGATAACTTATCCTTTATTTTTTAACTGAATTTTTCATATATGCGTGGATGATTGATATGTAGTTGTGCATGAAAACAAATTAACTCGGACTGCTTTCATTCTAGTTAGCTTCGTTTTCTGGCAAACAAATTTGTAGCAATTTCTTTACCTCTTAACAAATCAATCATTATAACTTATCTTGAAGATTTTTTTCCTTTTTAAAAAAAATGGAAAGAAAGAGTGAAAAATAACTCTTGCATTTAACCTTATTTGTAAAAACATGATTTTAATCAGTTTATCTTTATTTTAATTTTGACCAATTTTAAACCTTTACTTGCTGGAACAACCTTTCACCGCATAAACATAAAACACCCTGATGTTTCTAGCCAGGAAAATGTTGTTTTATTTATGTTTAACTATCTCTCTAAATGTACACCATAGGATATTACCCGTCTTGAAACAACTAAAGTTATAAATTTATGTCTGGATTTTCTCATAAAGTTATCACAAGATTCAACTCTGGTGACATGTAGAAAAGAGTTTTTCCAAATGTTTCATTAATTGGTCTTAATTCTTAGTGGCTGCTATTTTTTGTTGTCAAAGTGAGTAATTAAGCATAAATAATTTTCTGATTATACACTTTAGTAAACTTTTTTTTTTAAGTTAATTGCTCTGTATTTGTTTAAAGGTATAAGTTTAATTGAAGCTTCATGATTCTGAAAGGTGAGATTTTGAAGATATTTTTATTTTCACTACAAACAACAACAAATATAAGAAGTCTTTAAGATAAACATTTTATGTTGTTACAATGAATATTAAAACTTCAGAATAAAAATTCTAAATAAAACATCTGCAACATGTCACCTTTCAGAACCATATTAGGTAATAACTTGTAAAGGGGCCTAGAATAGCACAACATTGAGAAACACCAAAGGAGAAACAAAAAACAGTAGATTATGAGTAGATTATTTAATTTTATTCAAATAGAAATTCCATAGCCAAAGTCAAATTCTAAAAAAAAGATACATCAAATTTCATTAAAAGATGTTAAGTATGAAGCTTTTGTAAAAAAAGATGTTTCTTGAAGAAAAAGAGTCTTAAAGATAAAAAAGATGACAAGTCTAGAAGAAGTCTTGTGGAAAAAAGATGAGAAGACCAGATGGTAAGAAAGATCCAGTAAAGTTCAAAGAAATAGAAAAAAAAATCCCTATATGCCCAGAGTTCGAATCAAGTTCCATTTGTCAGTTTCCCACTTGTCCACACTGAAGATATTTTAAGCCGACCACAGCACAATCAAAATATAGCTTTAATGTAATATATAACATTTTATAACTTTTAATGTCGAAGATAGTTCATGATACAAAAATAAAATAAACAATTTAACAACCAAATGAAACAAAACACAAAACAAAGAAGAAGAAATAATCATTAAAAAAAAGTTATTCATTAAATACGCAGAAGCAAACAAAGTCAATTAAAAAGTAAGATTATGGTTACCAAAAACATCAATAAGTTCTAAATCACTAGATATAAAAAGGACCAAATTCAATTTTTAGGTAAGACTAAATTCAATTAATCAAAAAGTTCTTATTTACTGTGTAGAAGAAAACAGTCAGTTAAAAAGATTAAAATTAAAGAAAAAAAAAGTTTTTTTTGTTTTTATAAATTTTCCCCACTACTCCGTAAACAGATATTTGAGCAGTGTTGTTTTTTTGTATTTTTAACATTTTACTTACTGCAGTGTATATAATACACATAAAATGGGCAGTGCTTTTTTTGTATTTTTTCATTTGTATTTTTCCCACTACTCCGTAAACAGATATTTGAGCAGTGTTGTTTTTTTGTATTTTTTAACATTTTACCTACTGCTGTGTACATAATACACATAAAATGGGCAGTGCTTTTTTTTTAATTTTCGTATATTTTTTCCACTACTCTGTAAACAGAGAATCAAATTGAGTAGTGTTTATTTTTTGGTAATTTTCGATTTTATCCATTGCTTTGAAAAATGATTGAATAAGCAATGTTTACTTTTTTGGTTGTTTTTGAAAGTGTTTTTTCCACTCCTCTGTAAACAGATAAATTGAGAAGTGTTTATTTTTTGGTGTGTTTCGATTTTATCCATTGCACATAAAAGGGGAAAAAAAGAGCAATGTTTATTTTTTTGGTAATAAAATAAGAAAAACGGAAAAAAAAATCAAAAAAAATCATGAAGTATCTTCGACAGGGTCCAAAAGAAAAAGAAAGAAGAAAAAAGGAGCAAGAAAAGAAAATTTAAGATGGTATGGGCATTAAAAATAATTTTGAGATGTTATTGGCCTAAAAGTTGCTGTGGTCGGCGCTGGTCAAAAGATCTGAAATACATACATAAATTATTAAAGGACATGTAAAGAAATATGTAGACAAACATGCTACATACTAAGCATGCACATAAGTAGTGGCTAAATAAATCAATATGTAAACACAAGTATTCTTCAGTTCAATCCCTGGCCAAGAAACATCAACTCTGGATTGGCAGACTGGAAGTATGCTACCTTAAATTGGCAGAGACTCATCAAGTCTTGAAACATACTTATCATAACATGCAATTAATCCAAACACAAATGACTGTTTTCTGATGTCACATCTTCAGATTTTTTCATGTTGAACATAACCTGTCTGATGCTTTTATACATAAAACTGCAAAGTAACACTTACATTTATAACTGCAATAAACTACAACACAACTTTAAACAATCATGAACATAATTAAACACTCAGGTACATCATTCAACAATCATGCACATAATGCACAACAATTACGAAAAAACAACAGTAAAGGTAAAAGATAATAAAACACATTGTATTGCACATTTACATAAAGGCCAAATGTTAAAAAAAAACCAGCAAGCAAAGTAAATTTAATAACAATTTAACTGTCTGAAAAAGAATGACTTTGTTTTTATGTACCTAGAGTACATGCACAAATAACCAACTCAAATTTATATTGCTAATTTGGAAACTGTTAACAAATATATTATTCACATTTACAATTAGAAACATATTGTTTGCTTGTAACCGCATGATTTGTTAATTCAATTCTCAAAATGGAGAATAAGGACTCCTGCTGAATCTAAAAGACATGGTTGGTCACTTAATTAACTTCAAATGTTCAGTTTATTAAAGAATTACTAATAAACTACTATGCTTAATGGTAAAAATAATGTGTAAGATTTGTAATACTGGTTTCAGAAAAAAATACTGGTTTCAGAAAACAAAGGACAAGAAAGAATGAAAGTTAAGATGTAATACGTACTTAGTGGCTGAGGCGAGCTCTGACGTAGAGCTCCTTCAGCTTATCGGCACCGGACAGAACACCAGCGCCAGCGACACCTCGCAGGATATTAGCTCCAGCACCTGAAACAGGTACAGCCAGGATTTTATAGATTTACCAATTAAAGTTAAAACCACCAGCACATGATATTTTCCACATAAATAGAAATAGAGATTTAAAATTCAAAAGTCTAGATATTATACTGTCTAAAATTACAAGTTAGGCATTAAATTATGACATGATGCAATGTTAAAACATAAATCATGAGAGAATAATGACCTATATATTTAATGACAATTTCTTTTTCTTTTTTTAACATTTAATGTATAAATATGAATTATTTATAATACCAACCTCTGAAGAGTGATGTGAATCCTTCATTCTTGATGACCTGCATGGCACAGTCAATGGATCCCTTGTACTTGACGGCCTCGCCAGATGTCATCATCATGCGGCGACGCACGGTGTCAACAGGGTAGGATAGGATACCAGAGACAACAGTGACGGCATAGCCAAGGGCGAAGGAAGCGCCAATGTTGGCACTGTCACCGAGAAGGATGGGCTTCAGGGTGTCAAAGAGCCCAAAGTAGGCACCACGGTACAGGAAAATACCGAAGGCACTGCTGACAAAGCCTCGGTAGAGACCCTGCACACCGTCGCTAGCGATCGTCTTCTTGTAGACGTCGATAAGGCCATTGAACTGACGTTCTCCACCCTTGCCAGCTGACTTGTTGTCATTAGCCAGGCGGGTTCGGGCGTAATCAAGAGAGTAGACAAAGAAGAGTGACAGCGTGCCTGCCACACCACCTGAGGCAATGTTCTTAGAGAACTTCACCATGTGGGACTCATCCTTGTTCTGCTTAAACATAGCCTTTACTTGATCTTTGAAGGCAAAGTTAAGGGCCTGGGTTGGAAAGTATCTACAGAGGAAGAATAACAAAACAAGTCCTGTTAACAAATATATGACTCCTTTTACAGACTGCTATCAACCTGGGAAGAAATAAGATAAATTAAACAATGAATAAAACAAAGTAAACAATTTGTACTTGTGGGGAAGTACTATATGTAACAGAAAAACAAAACTAAGTACAAATTCCAATTGTTCCAACACTTGAATTGATATTTTAGCTAATTTCCGTAGAAATATATAAGTTTAATGAAACAATTTAACAAAGATATATCATAAGGAAAAATGAGAATACATCTACTCTGTAACAAGCAGAAATATGCATTTTTTAAGAAGAGTGAAAAGAATTATAAACCAAAGTCACAATTACTTGATACATACAAACCAAACTTGTAAAGTTCTAACCAGAAATTCAGTACCAACACATACTATTAATATTTGTATTCTATCATACTAACCTGATCACGTTGGCCAAATTGCCTCTCCAGAATGGTGCGAGACCCTCAGTCTTGTACGTTCTCATCGTGCAGTCAATGACACCCTTGTAGGGCTTGTCAAGACGTCCAGACTTGAGCATTTCACCCTGGTTCTGCACCAGAAGTTTCACTCGCTCAATGGGAGCTGCGGCAGTTTTGGAAACGCCTGCAGCAAAACCGCTGAGCAGGAAGTTCTCGACAAAGGAAATCTGATGCTTTCCAGAAGACATTTTTGTTGTTTGATTGGTGGTTTCTGTAATGTTAAAATGTTACCATTGGTGACAACCCCAAGAGATCATTCTCTACAGGACTTCATAAGCTACCTATAAATAAGGAATTAAAATAAGGTTTTCCATGTACCCAAATCATGTGCTTTAAATTTGCTCTACACAACCTACAGTAATTAGGCAGTCAGATATTTATGTATTATGTTGCTTTTAGTTTTTTTTAGTTATTTTTAGATTGTTAAAGTATTATATGTTATCTTTATTTATTGACTTTTGACACCCATGGTTTGGGCAAAGGAGGCAGTCAGATATTTATATATTAAGTTGCTTTTAGTTTGTTTAGTTGTTTTTAGATTGTTAAAGTATAATATGTTATGTATAAAGTGGTATTGACTATGGTCTGTGTTACAAATTATAAGGGTTGTTGTATCTAAAGCATCTAAACTATACAAGTACAAAAGCATTTAACTAAATTAGTAAACAGTATTCTGATCATTAATATCAAACAATTATCAGCTTTTTAAGTTTAGAGTATTTATTCTTTATTTATTGACTTTTGGCACCCACGGTTTGGGAAGAGTAGGCAGTCAGATATTATTATCTTGTTTTAAGGTTGTTGTTTTTTTATTTTAAGTTATTTTTAGATTGTTAAAGTATAACATGTATGTTAAACTTAACATATGTATAAACTTAGCTAAATAAAACCCTTGTTCTGGTAACTTGTTGTTTTATTGAACGCATTACTACAATAGCATCTTTGTTATAAATGACAATACCAAAGTGAACCTAGGTACGTATTGTGTACCTTAACAGCCGTACCTAGGTACATACCGTACCGCGACTTGGCTCAAGGTACGCATCCCTAACCAACACCACATGAAACTGTATTTTTCTATACTACTGGTACATCTTACAGTAAACATGTACCAGCACATCATATAATTAAATCACATTCTATATTTTCCTATACAAATACAACATAATTAATTTATTACAATTCAACAATGAAACAATTTTATATTAAGCCAAATGCTTAACCCCTAACGCTTTAAAATATTTCCAAAATAAAAGGCCATCTATCTGGAACTTATGACCATTTCCAAGACAAACAATACTAAACATGGAATGTGTAATAGTTTCCATCACAAACAACATACTTCATCAAGGTTGTAACATTTCCCACCAAAAGTAACACTCTTCACCAAGCTTGAAACTTATCCTACCATAAACAACAAGCTACATAAAACCTGTAACATATTCCACCACAAACAACATGGTCAATTGAACTTGCTACATTTCCCATCATAAACAACACTTTACATTGAATTTGCAACAATTCCCACCATAAACAAAACTGTTCATCAAACTCGTAATATTATCCATCGAAAACAACAACATACATAAATCTTGTAACATTTGCCTACAAAAACAACTTTCTTCCCTGAACTAGTAACATTTCCCAACACAACATTCTACATTTAACTTGCTAAATTTACTACCATAGCACATCAAACCTGAAGCATTTCAAGCACAAACAAAACAATATATCAAACTTGTAACATATTCCACCACAAACAACATACTTCACTAAACTTGCATCATATCCTGCATCATATCCAACCAAAAACCACTCTTTATTTAACTTCAAGATGATCTTACCAAAAAAAAAGAAAAAAAGAAAGGTACATCAAAATAAACATTTCCCATCACAAACAACACTGTAAATCTAACTTGTAACATATTTCACAACAGACAAAAACTCATAACCATTTTCTTACCAAAAACAGCAGTCTTGTACGACATTTTCTAACATAAATCTCGCCCTACGCCAAACTAGCAACATTTCCAAAATAAACTACACCCTTCAATTAAACTTGCCATATTTTCAAAAACATAAACCATGCCTTACATCAAAGTTGCAATACTTTCCAACATAAACCACACCCTACATCATAGTTGCAATACCTTCCAACATAAACCACACCTTACATCAAAGTTGCAACACTTTTCAACATAAACCACACCCTACATCAAAGTTGCAACACTTTCCAACATAAACCACACCCTACATCAAAGTTGCAACACTTTTCAACATAAACCACCGGTTTTCCACCCCCTACATCAAAGTTACAATACTTTCCAACATAAACCATACCCTACATCAAAGTTGCAATACTTTCCAACATAAACCACACCCTATATCAAAGTTGCAACACTTTCCAACATAAACCACACCCTACATCAAAGTTGCAACACTTTCCAACATAAACCATACCCTACATCAAAGTTGCAAAACTTTTCAACATAAACCACACTCTATATCAAAGTTGCAATACTTTCCAACATAAACCATACCCTACATCCAAGTTGCAACACTATTTAACATAAACCACACCCTATATCAAAGTTGCAAAACTTTTCAACATAAACCACACCCTATATCAAAGTTGCAATACTTTCCAACATAAACCATACCCTACATCCAAGTTGCAACACTATTTAACATAAACCACACCCTATATCAAAGTTGCAATACTTTCCAATATAAACCACACCCTATATCAAAGTTGCAACACCGTTCAACATAAACTATACCCTATATCAAAGTTGCAACGCTTTCCAACATAAACCACATATTACATCAAAGTTGCAACACTATTTAACATAAACCACACCCTATATCAAAGTTGCAACACTATTTAACATAAACCACACCCTATATCAAAGTTGCAATACTTTCCATCATAAACCACACCCTACATCAAAGTTGCAACACTTTCCAACAAATGGTAAACCAAACGTTACATCAAAGTTGCAACACTATTTGACATAAACCACACATTACATCAAAGTTGCATCAATTAACATCATAAACCACACCTTACATCAAAGTTGCAAGACTTTCCAACATAAACTATACACTTTATCATACTTGCAACATTTTCCAAAATAAACAACACCCTACACCAAACTTGTAGCTTTTTCAAACCTAAACCTCACCTAACATCAAAGTTGCAACAATTTTTAACAAAAATCATATCATGCATCAAACATGCTACCTTCTTTAACATAAAACCCACCTATCATTAAACATTTAGCATTTTCTATCATTAACCACAACTTACATCACATTTGCAACCTTTTTCCTTCATAAGTCACAACCTACACCAAAATTGTAACATTGTCCATCATAAACCGCACCCTGCATTGACCTTGCAACATTTTCCAACATAAACCACATCTTACATTTAACATGCAACATTTTCCAACATAAATCATACACTACATTAAACTTGCAACCTTATGCGACATAAACTACAATCTACATCAAAGTTTCAACATTTTCTAACATAATCCACATCCTACAATAAACTTGCAACATATTCCAACCGAACCAAAACCTAAATTAAAATTACACCATTTCCCAACACAAACCACACATGCAAACTTACAACATTTGCCAAAACAAACAATTAGCTTGCAACCTTTTCTAACATTAACCACACACAAAACCAATCTTGCAACATTAACCAACATAAATCACATACTACAGCAAACTTTCAGCATTTTCCACCACACACCACACAAAACGTGCAACATTTTCTCACATAAACTATACCCTACAGCAAACCTGCAGCATTTTCTAAGATAAACCACACCATAAACTAAACTTACAGCATTTTACAACATAATCCACAGAAGAAATTAAACTTGCAACATATTTCAACATAAACCACATCCTACACCAACTTGCTGCATTTTCCAACAGAAAATAACACCTTACACCAAACTTGCAACATTTTCTAACATAAACCACAGACTACAATAAACTTGCAACATTTTTTTCACATAAACCACACCCTACAGTAAACTTGAAACATATTCAAACATAAACCACACCTCCAAACATGAAACAAATTCCAACATAAACCACACCTCCAAACATGAAACATATTCCAACATAAACCACACCTCCAAACATGAAACATATTCCAACATAAACCACACCTCCAAACATGAAACATATTCCAACATAAACCACACCTCCAAACATGAAACATATTCCAACATAAACCACACCTCCAAACATGAAACATATTCCAACATAAACCACATCCTACATAAAACTTGCAACAATTTCTAACATTAACCACACCTTACACCAAACTTGTAACATTGTCTAACAAACTCTACATCCAAAGTTGCAATATAATCTAACATAATCCACACGCTACAATAAACCTGCAACATGTTCTAACATAAACCACACCCTACACCCATCTTGGAACATTTTCTAACATAAACCACATTCAACACCATTCTTGAAACATTTTCCAACACAAATCACACCCTTCTGCAAACTTCAACATTTGCCGAAATAAACCACAATAAACTTGCAACATTTTCTAACATTAACCACAAAAAAAAAAAAAAATCTTGCAACATATCCTAACATAAACCACAATCTACACAAAACTTGCAACATTATCCAACATAAATCACATTCTACACCATACTTTCAGCATTTTCCAAAACATACCACACCCTACACAAAACGTGCAACATTTTCTAACATAAACCACACCCTACACTAAACTGGCAGCATTTTACAACATAAACCACTCAAAACATGCAACATATTTCAACATTTACCACAACCAACACCAATCTTGCAACATCTTCCAACACAAAGGACACCCAACATCAAACTTGAAAACTTTTTAACATAAACCACACACTGCATTTAACTCGCAACCTTTTCCAACATAATCCACACCCAACATTAAACTTGCAACAGTTTCCAACTTAAACTACACCCTGCACCAACTTGCCACATTTTCCAAGAGAAATAACACCTTACACCAAACTTGCAACATTTTCCAACACACCAAACCTGTAGCATTTCCAACAAAAATCACATCCTACACCAAACTTGTAACATTGTCAAACAAACACTACATCTTACATCAAAGTTGGAACATTATCTAATATAATCCACACCCTACAATAGATTTGCAACATGTTACATAAACCACACCCTACACCCATTTGAGCAATTTTCTAACATAAACCACACTCAACACCAATATTGAAACATTTTTCAACACAAATCACACCCTACGGTAAAGTTCAACATTTGCCGAAATAAACCACAATAAACTTGCAATATTTTCCAAATAAAATAACACCTTACACTAAACTTGCAACATGTTCCAAAATAAACTACATTCTACATTAAACTTGCAACAAACTGCAACATTAACCACAACCAACACCAATCTTGCAACATTTTCCAACACAAGAGACACCAAACATCAAACTTGAAAACTTTTCTATCATAAACCACACACTACATTAAACTTGCAACATTTTCCAACACAAATCACACCCTACAGCAAACCTGCAACATTTTCCATCATAAACCACACACTACATTAAACTTGCAACATTTTCCAACATAAACCACACCCTACAGCAACATTTTCTAACATAAACCATATCCAACACCAAACTGTCAGCAATTTTCATCATACACCATATTTTACACCAAATGTTTAACATTTTCCAACATAAACCAAATAAAACATGAAACATGCAACATATTTCAACATAAACCACATCCTACACCAACTTGCAACATATTCCAACATAAACACCATCCTATACTTAACTTGCAACATGTTCCAACATAAACCACATCCTTCATTAAACTTGTAACAATTCCAACATAAACCACAAGCAACACCAATCTTGCAACATTTTCCATCACAAAGGACACCCAACATCAAACTTGAAAACTTTTCTAACATAAACCACACACTACATTCAACATGAGACATTTTCCAACAAACATAACACCCTACAGCAAACTTGCAACATTTTCCATCATAAACCACACCCTACATCAACATTTTCTAACATAAAACTTATCCTACACCAAACTTTCAGCATTCTCCAATATAAATCATACCTTACACCAAATGTGTAACATTTTCCAACATTAACCACACCCTACAATAAACTTGCAAAATTTTCCAACATTAACCACACCCTACACCAACTTGCTGTATTTTCCAACATAAAAATACCCTACACTAACATTTCCTAACCTAAACTTTATTGTACACTATAATTACAACATTTCAAAACATTAATTTCATTGAACACTACAGTTAAAACATTTCCTAACCTTAACTTTATTGTACACTTCAATTACAACATTTCAAGACATTAATTTTATTGTACACTACAGTTACAACATTTCCTAACCTCAACTTTATTGTACACTACAGTTACAACATTTCCTAACCTCAACTTTATTGTACACTACAATTACAACATTTCAAGACATTAATTTCATTGTACACTTCAGTAACAACATTTCCTAACATTATTCTACACTACAGTTACAACATTTCCAAACATTAACTTAACTCTACACTACAATAACATTTCTACACAATTCCAAACATTAACTTTATTCTACCTTACAATTATCAGTAACTTCACTACAATACAGTTACATTTTCTAACAGAAACTTTATTATACACTAGATTAACAACATTTCCTAACATCAACTTTATTCTACACTACAGTTACAACATTTCCTAACAGTAACCTTCTTCTACATTACAGTTACAACATTTCCTAACATTAACTTCAGTCTACACTACAGTTAGAACATTTCCAACATTAAGTTTATTCAACACTACAGTTAGAACATTTCCAAACATTAAGTTAATTGTACATTACAGTTACAACATTTCCTAACATGAACTTCAGTCTACATTACAGTTATATTTTCTAACATTAACTTCAACCTGCATTACAGTTACAACATTTCCTAACATTAACTTCATCCTACATTACAGTTACAACATTTTCTAGTATTAACTTCAATCTGCATTACAGTAACAACATTTTCTAACATTAACTTCATCCTACATTACAGTAACAACATTTTCTAACATTTACTTCATCCTACATTACAGTAACAACATTTTCTAACATTAACTTCATCCTACATTACAGTTACAACATTTACTAACATTAACTTCATTCTACATTACAGTAACAATATTTTCTAACATTAACTTCATCCTGTATTACAGTAACAACATTTTCTAACATTAACTTCATCCTGCATTACAGTAACAACATTTTCTAACATTATCTTCATCCTACATTACAGTAACAACATTTTCTAACATTAACTTCATCCTACATTACAGTAACAACATTTTCTAACATTAACTTCATCCTACATTACAGTAACAACATTTTCTAACATCAACTTCATCCTTCATTACAGTAACAACATTTTCTAACATTAACTTCATCCTGCATTACAGTAACAACATTTTCTAACATCAACTTCATCCTGCATTACAGTAACAACATTTTCTAACATTAACTTCATCCTGCATTACAGTAACAACATTTTCTAACATTAACTTCATCCTGCATTACAGTAACAACATTTTCTAACATTAACTTCATCCTGCATTACAGTAACAACATTTTCTAACATTAACTTCATCCTGCATTACAGTAACAACATTTTCTAACATTAACTTCATCCTGCATTACAGTAACAACATTTTCTAACATTAACTTCATCCTGCATTACAGTAACAACATTTTCTAACATTAACTTCATCCTGCATTACAGTAACAATATTTTCTAACATTAACTTCATCCTGCATTACAGTAACAACATTTTCTAACATTAACTTCATCCGACATTACAGTAACAACATTTTCTAACATTAACTTCATTCTACATTACAGTAACAACATTTTCTAACATTAACTTCATCCTGCATTACAGTAACAACATTTTCTAACATTAACTTCATCCTACATTACAGTAACAACATTTTCTAACATTAACTTCATCCTGCATTACAGTAACAATATTTTCTAACATTAACTTCATCCTGCATTACAGTAACAACATTTTCTAACATTAACTTCATCCTGCATTACAGTAACAATATTTTCTAACATTAACTTCATCCTGCATTACAGTAACAACATTTTCTAACATTAACTTCATCCGACATTACAGTAACAACATTTTCTAACATTAACTTCATTCTACATTACAGTAACAACATTTTCTAACATTAACTTCATCCTGCATTACAGTAACAACATTTTCTAACATTAACTTCATCCTACATTACAGTAACAACATTTTCTAACATTAACTTCATCCTGCATTACAGTAACAACATTTTCTAACATCAACTTCATCCTGCATTACAGTAACAACATTTTCTAACATTAACTTCATCCTACATTACAGTAACAACATTTTCTAACATTAACTTCATCCTACATTACAGTAACAATATTTTCTAACATTAACTTCATCCTGCATTACAGTAACAACATTTTCTAACATTAACTTCATCCTGCATTACAGTAACAACATTTTCTAACATTAACTTCATCCTGCATTACAGTAACAACATTTTCTAACATTAACTTCATCCGACATTACAGTAACAACATTTTCTAACATTAACTTCATTCTACATTACAGTAACAACATTTTCTAACATTAACTTCATCCGACATTACAGTAACAACATTTTCTAACATTAACTTCATTCTACATTACAGTAACAACATTTTCTAACATTAACTTCATCCGACATTACAGTAACAACATTTTCTAACATTAACTTCATCCTGCATTACAGTAACAACATTTTCTAACATTAACTTCATCCGACATTACAGTAACAACATTTTCTAACATTAACTTCATTCTACATTACAGTAACAACATTTTCTAACATTAACTTCATTCTACATTACAGTAACAACATTTTCTAACATTAACTTCATCCTGCATTACAGTAACAACATTTTCTAACATTAACTTCATCCTGCATTACAGTAACAACATTTTCTAACATTAACTTCATCCTGCATTACAGTAACAACATTTTCTAACATTAACTTCATCCTGCATTACAGTAACAACATTTTCTAACATTAACTTCATTCTACATTACAGTTAGATCTACAACATTTTCTAACAGTAAAACCTAAGTAAGACTAAGCTGTAAAAAAAGAACAAAATATTGCCATAAATTTACAATTAATATAAAAAAAATAATTAAAAAAATGTTACAACATAAAACTTTCCAGGTAATAAATTAAATTCTGCAGTAAAATAACATTTCATAATTATAAATTTATTAAATTACACATTAAGTTTCAATAAAAGTTATAATCAGGCATACCTTAACATTGGAAAGCACTTTACACTTAACTTTTCTTGTTGCTTTGTCTTCCAGCGACCATTTAGAAAATTACTAATAAACCATGAAGTTTTTGAGTGTATGAATAATTTTCCTTTTATCAACTATTTATAATTTGATATAAAATGGAAATGAAAGTAAATTAAAATACAGGTAAATTTCTTAATTCATTATAGCAACAGAATACAGTTGTGAGGAAGACACAGTGAATAAAGACTTCTGCATCTGAAACAATACCAAAACAGCTATACAATTAGCAAACCATTATTTATAATAACCTACAAAAAGAGCATGACAAGTACATATCAATCAAATGGTTAGAAAATTGATGTTCTAAATTTGTTAAGATTGGATTCTTACAACATTTTTTGCAAGTATTTATCAAAACTGTATGTAATCATGAACATATTTAATATAGCTGGACATTCCTCATCATGGGCTTTCATAGGTTTATTTCTGATAAAAAATCACAGCAACTGTTTAAAATTTATAAAAACTATTACAAGCAGCATCTTCAAGGAAACAGAGGTTTTCCCTTAGCTACCATAAACAAGTTTGTCTTAAGACACAATTTGGTATGTTATTTGGTGAAAAAAAGCTCATAGCAACATACTAATTCTATACTAAATAAAGACTTAGCTGTAAGAAAGAACATTATATTGACTGAATTTGTCTGGAATCTGAAACAATTTACAGTTGCATAACAACATAGAGAAAAAGCAAAACATAAATGACAAACAATTTCCTGGTAAAAAATCAAATTCTGTAGTAAAATAACATAATTTCATTTTATAACAGTTTGTATATCGATAATAAATATAATCAGGCATACCCCAACATTGGAAAGCAGGTAATAACTTTCTTTTTGCTTTGATACCTTAGCAACCATTAAGAAAATTACTTAAGACTATAATAGATAATGTTTTTTATTGGAATGAATAAATTGAATTAGCAACTGTTTATAGTTTGATATAATTTAGTAATGAAAGTGATGTACAGTTGTTGAACCAAGTAAAGATAGGAATAAGGTTGTTCGGAAGATATAGTAAAGTAAGTCTTCTGCATCTGAAACAATGGTGCATATAATGGAAAAGACAAATGGCGGTTCTATATCAGTTGAAAATTGGATTCTATGAAACATTTATACTAGTATTTATCAAACCTCTGATTATTATGTAATATAATTAGGCAAGTTTTATTTATGAGGGCCTTATTTCTATAAAAAGTCCATAGCAAACGTTAATTCAAACTATTAAAAGCAGTATCTTCAGATAAAGTAAGGCTTTTCCTTGGCAACCATAATCAAATTTATTTTAAGACACATTTTAATGTGCTGTTTAGCAAAGAAGACCTATAGCAACGAACAAGACTGAAAAACATATTGTGTACATGTGTCTGGAATCTGAAACAAATTACATAAAGACATTATATTAACAGCAATAAATAAGGCTCTTGTTTGTCTTCTCCGCAGTAACTAAGAAATAATCACAACAATATTAAAATGGCCAATTTTATAACATTGTTATTATTTTTTTATATGTCGGTTTATTTCCACAAGAAAATTATTCAATTATATAAGAAAATGGCGCGAAATCGCCACCATTATTGACAGACCGAGTATTTTCAAGCTTGTTGACTAGTTAGAGAGCGGGAAATTTAAAAAAAAGGAAAGCGAGTGAAAGAATGAGCATTACCTTGTGTTGAAACAACAAAGGCAATGATCAGCTATGTAGCTGAGTGGCTAAGTGACCAAACTGCGAGCTATGTTGGATGGTTAAAAGTCCGACTAAACCTGGCGACAGTTTGTAGCAGAGTGCCTCTTGGCAACGCTCACGTGCTTATGTAGCAACAATTTGAACATGTGATATGAATCAACCAAAGGGAATAATCGATAATTTTAATCACATGATGTAACAATCCAATCAGAAATCGGTTTTCTTTCATAGAAACTAAATTTAAGTCATGTGACATAAACAACCAATGACATTTATGCTTTTGTTTAAATGTAAACATCATGTGACATCAATGACCAATCAAAACGTTTCCGACTTGCTATATTTCCGACTTGTCATAGCAACAACCATGTGACTTAACATAGTAAAAGAAAACACAAGCGTGCGGCATCACGTGGTTTTATCATCCAATCAAATAATTTCAAATAATAGCCACATCCTAATCCACTAATGCCTAAAAATGTGACTGACCTTTCTCCACAAGATAGCTTTTGCAAAAAGCACCTATCTATGGCGTAAAATAAACTACACGTCACTTATATTACATCACTTGACTTGTGCCTTACGGTGCGATCAATAAAATCACGTTACTGAGAAATAACCACTAAAAAATGTTAAAAGATGTCAGTTTTGTGAATTTGTAAGTATTTATAATATCTCAGTATTTATAATATCTCATAGGACATAAAATTTTCTTTATTTCTAATAAGGAATGATAAAAAAAAAATAATGACAAGAAATCGCCGCCATTATTGACCTAGATATGGAGCAAATTTCACGCATATTGATAAGTTAGTGAGCGGGATTTTTTTAAAATCGAAAATGAATTAAAGAATGCGCATTACCTTGTGTAGAAACAGCAAAGGCAATGATCAGCTATGAAGCCGAGTGACTGAGTGACAAACTGCAGGCTAGGTTGGCTGGTTAGAGAACCGACTGAACCCGGCGACGGTTTGTAACAGAGTGCGTCTTTGACAATGCTCGCGTGCTTATATAGCAACAATTTTACCATGTGACACGAATCAACCAATGGAAATAATCGGCATATTTAATCACGTGACGTTGCAATCCAATCAGAAATCGGCACTCTTTCTCAGAAACCATCTCCAAGTCATGTGATTTTTCCAACCAATGACATGTGCTTTTTATGTTTACAGGAAAATGTCACGTGATATCAATGACCAATCAAAACGTTTCCGACCTGTCATAGTAACAACCACGTGACTTAACCTAGTAACCGGTAACATATGTGAGCGGCATCACGTGGTTTTACCATCCAATCAAAATCGCTTGAAAATGCATTGCGTTTCATGTAAAATACTTTCAATGAAGAGCTCTACAAATTAATCCCCTAATGCTAAGCGTTATTATTCTACAATATATTCAATTTCATGTGCCCCAAAGTAAGCAATAGCCAGGTCGCTATAGGGCAGAAAACAAAGCCAGGGTGGCAACAATCCGTCACATAAAAATCTTAAGATCCTACCAGAGTATATTTATATTCGAAATATGTCATGTTAAATTGGCTCTCTGTTACAATTCTTTCTTAGAACTGAGAACATGTGGTCATCAAATCAAACATCGTCATTACGCAGTCAAGCGCCAATCTGAAAATTAACCTAAACAATAATCGATGGCGGATTAAAGATAAAGGAAAGAAAATCTCTTAAATTACCTGAGCAAAAAACAACAACAACAAAAAAAGTTCAACGATTTAAAATATATTTAACAAACAAATGACTGACCTCTTCTCCAAAAACTGTCTTCTGCAACAAGCACCTTACTGTGACGTGTGGTATACGTCACATATATATGACATCACGTGCATTATGGCGCGATACATCCAACATGCTCGCAGGTATGTAATTTTGCATCCCTATTTGAAGATTATCAAAATTAGGGTTAAGATGCTTCAAAACTGGGACGGTGAGGTTGAATCCCGGCATGGACACGCATGGTCAACTTTTTTTCTTCCTACATTTTCACTTTGATGTTGTTGTGTTTTTCTGCATCACTCTCCCTGATGAAGAATAAAACGTGTGTAGTTTCAAAAAAAATTTTGTATTTTGTAAATTAATTTTAATTGAATGTTTTGTGCTAAATTAAAATTTGTTGTTACCTGATTTATTCAAAGTCTAAAAAATCAAAACCATGTGGTAGAATTATTTTATATTTTGCATCATCAATCGAAATACTTTATAAACATTTTGGGCCACTCTGAAATAAATTGTTTGGCTGTCAAGAGCCTAATGATGTTTTAATAAAGCACAGTCAGAAGAAAGAAAAAAATCAGCCTAAAACGTGTTGAGTTTACATTAATTACATATTTGAGATAGTCTGGGTCAAACCAATTAAGGAGCAGGTTAAATAGATTTGTCAAATGCTATAATTTATTTCTAAACGATACAAAATAACAATACACTCCTTAATAAGAGGATATAACATAATATTTTGAGTTTTCTTATTTCTAAAAAGGAGACATCTTAATTATCAATATTAGATTAAAAGATATCAATGTTAGATTTAAAAAAAAATATCCATAAATCCAAAACTGAATGGAGAATTATAATATTTTGGCATACACGTTAACGTACACAACACATTTTATTTTATTAGTGTTTATTTTCAAATTATGTACTTTGTCTATTACTCTTCCTTTAACAGACCAATAAAAGATTTGGAAGTTGCGTAGACTAGTTGTTGTCTCGATTAGATAACTGCTCTAATTTAGTTTGTATTTTTTTTATTTAACTTAGAAGTCTGCATTTTCATAGTATACATGTAGCCTTAATTTTGTTGCTATTAAGTATACTTACCAGTACCTATCGCGGTCATCGTCAAATCGTGCATCATGTTATGCGATTGTTATATATGTAATCAACAGTCGGTAATTCAGAACATAAGTATAGACGACAAACTTATATCTTAATTACTTATTGTTAGCAAGATACCATTCTAACCTAACCAAGGACGGGGAATAAATCAAGATCCATTCAACTTTATCGCAGTAAATACTAGATATACGTATACGGAGTAACGGACCCTAACTTCGGCCTAAGCAGTCAACAGACAAAATTTACTTTAAAAGCTTATTATTTTTAAGCTTACATGTAAGTGTTTCCACAACCTAACTAAATTACTGGTTGGTGGGTGATGTGTCCCTCCATCTCTCTCCAACATCCCCAGCCCCTGGATCGATCCCTTATTCTAACTCTTGCTTTAATGAGCTGTCTAGTTATAGAGTGTCGGTAGGCGCAAAGGAAACGAACTACACCCAACTTGCGTAATTCCTATCTATATTTTAGTTCGTTACATTTTTTTCACAATGTTTATGAGCATAATAACTTAATACATTTTTGATATGTGAAAAAATATTAATATAATTATGTCTATTGGCGTGGTTTTGCTCTAAGGCTATTACAAAAGGCAATAGTATTTCGTGGATCACATGTACAAAGACAATTAAATATCTGATCTGTCGAGTAAATCCGTTACAATTAGGCTTTGTTAGTGTTTGCACCCGGAATTCTTTCAGTGGGGAATTGGGCGTTTAACCATATCAAATACATAATATTTAAACGTTTAACATGTTTAAAAAAATATCTTTAAATGATGTGGAGAAAAACTTCTCTTTATTTCGTGTCTGAATTTGTCTTAATTAGTTGTTGTTATTTGATGTCTTTTTTTTTCTTATTACATTAAAGTCTTTGAGTAGACGATAAAAGTGTAAATGTTTCCGGGCTACATCACGAAACAAGAAAACGGTCGATGAGAATGTTTGTTGAATTGTGAAAACAAAATCAGTGAGAAGAAGTTTAAAAGATGTTCGTGGAAAAGAAAAGTCCAAAGAAAAATGATGTTGAAAAAAGAATCGAGAAACAAATAAGAAATGTGATACCAATTAACGTAAACATTCATGACCTTTTTAATCCTAAAATATATTCTATAAATTTAAGTAATCTGTCAAAGGGATTTATTTATTATATTGGGCATGTGGTGTTTTCTGGTTTAAAACAAGTAGACCAGGTGGAGTAGATTCGTCCTTGGCACCAAACAAATGTTTTGATGTGGAACGTCTTGCTGTGTTCAATCAAGACATAAAAACGACTTACGAATGCATCATTTCATTAAAAGGAGAAAAAGATAAATGATAAATAATTTATGTATTTGACAAAAAATCCTCGATTCGACACTTATGGTCTCTCAAACACAGCTTATTCATTCTTACGATGCTTTTACGTAAGGTAAATATATTAATTTACATGGGTGATACAAAAATGATGCACTTTTAAGTATATACTTTAAAAATGCAAGTTCGTCTTTAGACAATTCAACATTTTATTGTATGTTGAATGCTGACGACAATAGTATATTTTTGTAAAATGAGTGTATTGCATGAGTTATAGTGTATTTCCTTATAGTTTTAATTTCATGTCTTGAAACATATGCAAGTTCTTCTAACGGTTATAGTTTAAGCAAGATTGCAATGAGAAAACAGATTAAACTTAATTGTAAGATTAGAAAATAAATGCTAATGTTGCAATTTTTTTATATACCCTTTATAAAAACACGGGCTTCAACCAGTATACAATATATATTATGACCGTGTGCTTATTTTGTATCATGTTTTTATTGATTTGCAGTTTTTATGCAAATTAAACGTAAAGTGATGCACATTAGTTGCACAAAACAAGAAACATGTATTATTATTTAATAAGCATAACAATACTTCGGGGAGGAAATGTGACAATAATGAACTGCTTCGCATAGGGGAGTGATCATGCGAGTGCTTTTACTAATTGCCAAATATTTATCATATATTGACTAAAATGTATGGTTTAAGGTCAGTGTTATTAGTTAACAATAATTTAAACGTTTATAAGAGTTCCGTTTTATTAATGGGGATGTCAATGTGATTTATTATATAAAATTATAATATTTTAGACAAAAACAATAACAAGGGATATAATTCATGCAAGCTTCATTAAGAGTATGTTGTTGGTTATTTCCCTTGCTATTGAACCCTCTTCGGAAATCTTCGCGCAATAATACAAGGGAGCTAATAAAATTTTTCAATAGTACTAATTATTTCCCTTGAAATATCAGGCGTCTGAGAAACACAGACTGTTTAGAAATGGCGACAGCAACAACACAACAAGCTAACCGAATAATCGACGATGAGTCCCTTGAAGAGGAGGTAAATATGCTTTAAAGATAAATGTTCAATTTAACATATATTTACCTGGGAAACGATTAGTAAAGAAAAGCATTGTCTCCTTAAAAGATTTGCTATTCACGTATTGTGAGGTTAGTCTCTAGTCTGTTTGTAGACATGACACATCTTGCTCTGAGAAACTGGTTGGCACACAAACAAATTTCAAAATCGGGATTTTATGTTCCTTTTTTCCCGTATTATACACTTAAAGTATGTTGTGTTATTGCAATATGGAATTGGGTGGTGCAGGTAGTTTCGTTGGTCGAGCATTTGTTCTATTTTGATGTTGAATAGTCCCAAGTTTGAATCCTGTACACCAGGTCTTTTTCCATCATGGCCATTAATTGGTGTCTGATGTAGTTCTTACAAAGTACTGAGAGCAGTTAATCACATTTCAATTGACTCTGAAAAGTAATGGCATGATATTGAGTTCTTAAATATTCCCGTGGATACTCGAAGCTATGGCCGCCATGCCAGTCTACTGTTTTATCATGATTTTATAAACATAAATCTTTAAACCTTCTCAGACACTTCATAGGTGGTATCGGCGAGTTTGCCTACATCTTATATATCAGGGTTGTCACTAGAAATATTTTGAGCAAGCTCAATTAACTTTTAAGGAGGCTAGGCTATGCGAGCGACAAGTGCATGAAGTGCTGCTAGGGGGGTCCTGGGGCATGCTCTTGACTGATTTTCATTTTTTTCTTCAAATTTGAGGCGGCCCGATTTTCATTTCAGGTGGTCAAATCGGCCGCCAGCCGCCTCCTAATGACAACCCTGTATATGTAAAAATTTCTGTATAAAAAACAATTGGAATTGCTGCTAAAAATAGCTATCGATGCTGCAGATGATATAAATGAACTAACACATTAGTGGTCACATGGTTTTCTTGGTTGAAATATAGCTAACTGTGCATTGTGGCTCAGATAGGAAATACATGTTTGTAATAACGATTGTGGTGTTATGGTTCACTTTTCCAACAGGGTCTAGGACATCAATTAACGGAATTTTGCGAGATCTGTTCAGATACCAATGGTTTACTAAGATGTATAATGAAAATATTTTTGGTCCTAACTGTCAGATACCACCTTTAAGGTTACTGGATTGTGACAAATTTGTTAGTTGCAATCACTCTGAAAAGTTTAGTATAGTTTATATATGAGCTGTAGATTATAAAAAATCAAAAAAAATCAGTGGGTTACCATTGAAATATTAATTTTATTGCCTCATGTGTATGGTTGATGTAAACAAGCAATGTTGCCATTTTTAGACATTACTTTATTATATCATATCAACTATATTTTTGTGAAAAAAGGGTCAACAAGCCTATATGGCAGTTTCTAACATTCAGCACAAAAAAAGCTTTCATTTAAAACCAAACAAGGCTATCCCTGAAGTGATAATTACAAAAATATCTCATAATAAATAAAAATAAAATAATTAATTAAACTTAAAAAATATAGAAAAACTATTAGAAAATACTTAATTTAGATGCAGAGTTCTTTAAACTTCACACATAAATAGAACTTTTTATTCTGGTTAAAGTAAATACAAAAAATGTATGTGTTACCATGCAAACTGAAGAGCTATGGCTTGTCAGATATTAAAAAAATAATATTTTTAATTAAAAATATTCATAAAATTTCACCTATTTTTTTTATTTGAGATGCAGTAGTCTTTAAACTTTACACATAGATGGAAATCATTTTGTAGTGCATATAAAAAACAAAAAAAGTAGATTTTACCTTGTAAAATTTAAGAATTCGAGCTTATAATTTGTAAAAAATACAATTTAAAAAAAATGTAAAATATCACTCATTTTTTCTTTCAATGCACTGGTCTGAACACTTAACATATAGGTAGAACACATTTTGCTGAATAAATCAACAACAAAAAAGGTAGATTTTTGGTGTAAAAATCAGGATGAAAGCTGGTCAAATATAAAAAATATACATGTATATATATTTTTTTTTTGCAACAAACTAAACACACAAACTGGCATACGTTTTGGATTTAGTTGCAAAAGTCTCAATACAGTACATAGAAAATAACAATTATCGTTATATGATATAGTTCTTCCCAAAACCAGATTCATGCAAATCTACAAACAAGAAAAGTGGCAGAGCCACTATAGGATACCCCATGCAGAAATTTAAGGTGCAGCACAACGCCGTGAATGCGGGATAGTTCTAATTTCAACAAATCTGCGCGATCGTCTGCGCAGACGCTCCAAAACATAGCGACAATTCTAATCGTCTCTTATTTAAGGCATACATGACCTTCATCATTTTGGTAGAGGATTTTTTTCATGATTGCCTGGATTATAACACCGTCATCTTGATAAATATGAGGCAACAATATGGGATTAAAGAGGAGCACGACATGTTCTACACAAGATGATAAGTTTCTTGTGACATCAGAGAGTGTGGACATATTTTCTTGGTGGCAACAAACCTAGGAAGGATCAAAGAAAATCTGATGTCTTCTGTGTCAGCCCATTTTAAAATTGCTGATGTTTGATTTATTAATCTACACAATGATTTGATGGAAATTGGTAATTTCTTAGTGCAATTTTAGCAAAATGTATACGTATAAGTTAAAATAAAGAGCAAATCAGAAACAGCTCATGTGTGCCCGTTATTACAACTTTAATCATTGTTCATAAATATATACGATTTTGTCTTTTTAACAATGTTGAAATAAAAAATGCACATGTAAATATATATATAGATTGAAATCATGTTGTGTTATTGTTTTCTATTTACAACACACATTTGCTGTTAAACTTGGTAGTGAAATTTCTAGTGTGAAACATAATAGGTAGTGAAAGAGAAGGTAGTGAAACATCTTTTAATCTTGTCAGTAATGTAACAATTCTAAGTAGATGGTAATAACAAAAAACCCTGTTTTTTCTTTTTTTTCAGAAAATGTTTGAAGAGTTGGAGAATGAGGATATACCATCACACATCAGGGAGGCCCGAATAGAGTCCTTTCGACAACAGGCCATCCAGTATAGAGATATGAGAGAGAAGCAGCATGGTATCTACAGGTAGGTGGGAGTGAACCTACAATTGGCCTGTCTTTCTTTAAGATTGTGTTGTGTGTAGGTTAGGAAATGCAATTCAATTGTTTTTAACTTTTTTTTTTCATTTTCCAACAGTTAATGATTCACTTCAACTTGGTCTTCTTTTTATTCTGAAGTATTGTTTTTTCTGGCCAATAGTCACCTTTTGGCATCTTTCATAGATAATATAACTATCTCTGTCATTTAAACAAAGGAACTTTTTTGTGAAACTGAAAATAATTGTCTTACTCTTTGTTAAGTTTAGCTTTCTTGTTTATGCTAAGCATATAAGGGTAGTTCATACAGTTTTAGTCAAAGGTTGGAGATTTTCACTTGCAAAGTGGGAGCTTTGTTATTTTCATATAAACAAAAAGGAATTTATATGTTTCCAAATAGGGAGGTTTCTGAAATTGTGTAAAACATCCCTCATTTTCAAGTAATTTTGAACCTTAAAAGTGGAAGTCTCTCTCCAAAAGTGGGACAGTTTCCCAACTAGAGGGTTTTATGTCAGGATAATGGGACTTATTGATGAAACATGATACCTATTCTCTGTTTCCATCTTGCCATAACAGTGGAGGCAGTGATACATCTGCTTTTACTAAACACTTTATCCAAATGAGTAAAAGATTGTTCTTGTGGCTTTAAAGGTGGTATCCAGTCAAAACACTTCTTTCCAAAAACCAAACAGATCATTGTTACCTGAAAAGGTCCAGCAAAATGCTGTTCATTGATGCCGTAGATTTGAGAGAAAAGTGAAGCATAAATCTTCACTCATCACTGCAAACGAGTATTTTCTATCTGAACCAGGCTACACTGTTAGCTATTTTTAAACTAGGAAAACCATGTGACAACTTACTTTTAAGATCATATTATCTTGGCATTCGGGTTATTTGCTCTGATGTTGATATCTTTTTTTAGCAAAGATCACTTTCATGCTTATAGATTTGGTAATAATGAACATTAATTGCAGTGTATTTCATGTTTTTACAGTCCAACAATTAAGGCAATGTTACAATTTTCCATTACGTAAACTAATGTAGTTGTTTTTGCAGCAATTATGCACAGTTTCTAAGAACCAGGATAAGATGTTTTTACTTATTTTAAATAGAGACACACTGTCATATACCACTTTTAATAGCTGTAACAATATGGCTATGTAGTAAATCAAAAGAAAAATGAAGAAAAAAAGATTGGTATTTAATTAGAAGTACTGATTTTGTGCATTTGTAGTGATTTGGATACAGAGAAAGCAGTCCTAGATCTGACCACAAGTGACGAGAGATGTGTGGTACATTTCTACCATGAAGACTTTAGAAGGTGTGCAATATTGGATGGCCATTTAAAGGTAGAGGGACTTTCCTTTATTATTTATGGGGGTAGAGTTATGATTTTAACACACTGTAGATTTGTACATAACAACTCTGAACTAAAAGCACTCTATCAATAAACATGAATGTATATCATGATGTCAACATTCATATACTTACCAAAAAAATAATATTTAAAAGTTAAAACTCTCAAACATTTAATAAAGTTTTAGACACATGGTTCATCATTTTCGTTTCTTTTCTCTTGCAGAAATTGACAGAAAAATATTTTTCAACCAAGTTTGCAAGGATCAATGTAGACAAATGCAAGTTTTTGGTAGAGAAGTTGAAAATCCGTGTTCTTCCAGCCCTTCTGTGTTTCATCAATGGCATTGTCAAAGACAGGTAAAATATCCTATCTTGCCAATTTAGTGGGGAAATAGCTCTTGTCCAATTAAGTAAATTTATGTCCTGTGTGGTTAGATACATACTATTTCATATTGTACATCCAACCAATAATTTCTTCAGACTTCTGCATATACATCCAAGTATGCATCTATTTTTTTCTTTAGGAAGAAAATTGTCAATGATGTTGTTCGATCCCTGGCCACAACATACCAAAGTCGTTAAAAATGGTAGTAGTATAGCTCCCTTCTAATGCTCAAGGAAACATAAGGGTAGTTTCACGACCGGTTGGTCCGGTGTCAGAATAATGTGACTGTGTGTGGTATCATGCCAGGTGTTCACAGCATGCTATACACAGTGAAGGCAGCACTATATCTGCTTTAAGTGGACACTATCTCCAGATAACTGAAATACTCTTGCTGGGATGATAAACCCAGTTAAACAAAACATTAATTGGTAAATGTTTGTGTATTCTTTATTTAAGCATTGAATACAAAGTTACTGCTTGACATAGGAAGTTGCTATCATATAAATATCTCATCTCTGTGGACGGTGTTAGCATGTACATGTGTTGACGGCAGCATGTACATGTATTGATGGCAACTATACATGTATTGATGGCAACATGTACATGTATTGATAGCAGCATGTACATGTATTGATGGCAACTATACATGTATTGATGGCAACATGTACATGTATTGATAGCAGCATGTACATGTATTGATAGCAGCATGTACATGTATTGATAGCAGCATGTACATGTATTGATGGCAGCTATACATGTATTGATGGCAGCATGTACATGTATTGATGGCAGCTATACATGTATTGATTGCAGCATGTACATGTATTGATGGTAACTATACATGTATTGATGGCAACATGTACATGTATTGACAGCAGCATGTACATGTATTGACGGCAGCATGTACATGTATTGATAGCAGCATGTACATGTATTGATGGCAGCTATACATGTATTGATGGCAGCATGTACATGTATTGACAGCAGCATGTACATGTATTGATGGCAGCTATACATGTATTGATGGCAGCATGTACATGTATTGATGGCAGCTATACATAATTATGTATTGATGGCAACATGTACATGTATTGATTGCAGCATGTACATGTATTGATGGTAACTATACATGTATTGATGGCAACATGTACATGTATTGACAGCAGCATGTACATGTATTGACGACAGCATGTACATGTATTGATAGCAGCATGTACATGTATTGATGGCAGCTATACATGTATTGATGGCAGCATGTACATGTATTGACAGCAGCATGTACATGTATTGACGGCAGCATGTACATGTATTGACAGCTTAAGATTAGTAATGTCGAAAAAAGGCAATAGCCAAGGTGGTCATCACAATATTGAAGGTTGACATAACATGTTCCTGCTATTACCCTTCATGGGATGCAATTTTGGTTTATTATACCAAACAAACAAACAAGTTAGTCATCAGAAAATATTTATTAAATATAATAAAAATTGCAGTATGCATCAACAAATCCATATCACACAGTTATTTTGCCTTGAAGCTGTTTTAAGCTTCACGATCATACCAATTGGGACTCAATAGGATGTGTATAACAATTTACCACAGGAGAAGTCACATGAGGTATAAATGTACAATAATCATGTTTATGTTTTGTTTCAGAATAATAGGTTTTGATGAGCTAGGCAGTTCTGACAGTTTTCCCACAGCTGCTCTAGAAAAAAGATTAGGCAAATCAGGTAGGTAACACAGTAAAAACAGGCGCGTCTTTGGCAGGACAGAGTTGATGACTTCAAACTCCTCCTTCTTTCACATGCAAGGGTCAGAAAGTTAGATGGAGCAGAAACTTCCATGAGTTGTATTCCCATACATGTGAACTTTCTCAAGGTCAAAGAGGGAGATTTTCACTTGCAAAGTGGGAGATTTGCTATTTTAACGTAAACAAAGAATGAAGTCGCCTGTTTCTAAGTAGGGAGATTTCTGAAATTGTGTAAAATACCCCTCATTTTCAAATAATTTTGAACCTTAAAAGAGTGAGTTTCCCTCCAAAAGTGTGAGAGTTTACATGCAAGGTAGTTTCCAAACTGTTCACATGTATGTATTCCAGATGACCCAAGGTTTATTGGTTGTTCCAGATATTTGTCATCAGTCTTACTTACATTATATAGCAAGGCATTGCACTGATGTCTTTAAGTGTCATGGTGCCAAAAAAGAATAAGAAGAATTGTAAACCAAGTTGCATCTCATTATATGGTTGTTGACCTTAACTGAAATCATAATCAACAAACCCTTTTTGTTGATAATAAAATATTTTCTTTAATCAGTGGGAAGAGCTGCATTGACAAGGATAGGATTATAATTATTTTTTTGATCAAATTCTTTAATGTTATGCATAGTTAAAGAGAAAGTTAAGAAAATAAATTTACATGTCTTGCTTTTTTTTTGCTTTTAATAAATCCGACCTGGTACCTCAGTATGTTGTGCTTCAACATCACATATGGGAGGCCACAGGTTCAATTCCTGTTTTCATTAAACCAAACCCCTATTGTAATGTTAAAAATGTAATGATTTTATATTGACCCAGTTATTTAGCTGAGGATTGTCATTTTGATCCAAGCCTGGCCTGAGGGTCAGTACAACTATCCAAGGCTGAATAACTGGGTTACCTTATGTTCACACAATTATTTATTCAAACTCAAAACCTTTAAGGAACTTTAACAGAAACAAATTTTATCTAAATTCTTGACATGCTTGAAATATCATAGTTGTGTAGTGTCAGCCAATCAGATTACATCAGTTCCATGTTGGACCTATCTTTTCACATAGGCTTTGTTGTATTGAGCCAATCAAATCAAATAATATTAATATAGGCCCTTTCAGCTGGCAATGTTTCCTCCAAACAGCTAAGTTAAGGCATCATGAAAAATTGTAGGCTTGTATTTTTGTATATTTTAAAAATATTTTGTCCCCATGTCCATGATTTGAGCACTTCTTACTTAAGAATAGTTGGTGATTATGACCCCTAATACAGTTTAAGGTTATGTGGTTTTATTGCTTGTTGGCCTTGGATTAGGATATTTTGTCTAGGTTTGGTGTCATGACAAGTCAAGGCAGCACTAAACCCTTTTCAAGCTTTTATGATGATAAACCCACATATAACAAAAAATGACATTATTTGTATGAATTAGGATATATATATAATATATTTAACAAGTTTCTTTCTCTTTCACCCAGTCCATGAATCCTGCAACCAATGTTTTTCATGTTTCCTTTATTTCCAGGTGTGATAGACATGCCAGAGGAACTCATGGAGAAGAAGACAATATTTGGGTTTGCCAAGACTCGTGATAGTGATGATGATAGTGACGATGAATAATTGATGATCGACAAGTCACATAGTTGAACTATTTGCACTGAAATTAAGAAGAAAAAAAAATCTCAGTTACATTTTATGGAAAATTATAATATTTGTCATAGAATTGTGTTAAGCTAAAAGAAAATCTGAAAGATTGTAGATTTAGGACAAAAATCTTTGTTGCTTTGTAATTTTTATTGCCATTTTCTTTTAAGATTTGTGACAGAATAATAAAATATTTTAAACAATTTCTCTTTTAAAGAAAAATAAAATATTTTAAACAATTTCTCTTTTAACCGGTATTCATTGCGCATATAAAACAAAGGCAGAACATATTTCATGCAGGAAAAACAACAACAAAAGCAACAAACAAAACATTTTTGTTGTAGAGATATTCGTTTTTGTAATGAATATGAAATATTATTTATTGTCTTCATTTTGCATGATTTTATACATTTTTACAGTACTAAAGTGTAAAAATTCATGAAAATGTTGTTTACTTTCTTTGTAATCCTTTAACATGTAATCAACAAACAAGAATGTATTTCCTTTTAGATACACATAACAATCTCCCAATAACATTGTTGGTTGGACAACTAAATTGTCCTGATACGAGAGGAAAGTGTTTACTTGGATATATAGAACCCAGCCCACACTAAAAAGACTTCCTTTGATGAAATTAAAGGGATTCTTACAACATAAAATCATGTCTTCTTTCTCTTAAAATACCTAAAAACAGAGATTTGATATATTATATTAAGCTTTAGTGTGTTGCTAAAAAGCATCATTTTAAATTGTAAACCACCAAATGCATACAAATACTGGTTGTATCAATCATTTTAACATTAAGGGTTTTGATTAAATGTAGCAGTTTAAATTGTAAGTTATTCAAATGTTTTTTGAAGCCAATAAAGAAGATTTACCATGGCATTTATGTGGGTTTTAAATGTATACATGTATATATTACCTTAAATGCTGACTCAAATATAACCAGTAGATCTTGTTTCTGCTAATTAAAAACAAAAAAATCTCTTGTTCCTTGAAACAATGACTGAGTATCCAAGACATAATGATGACATTTGAAAAAAAGCAGGGTTGTCACTTAAGGTAATGTGATTAAAGTATTTGACTTGGAAATCAGCAGGTTCGGGGTTCGTACTTAAGGTCTAATGGACTGAAGATCTAACAATATTAATACTATGTAAACTTTCTGGCTAAGTGTATGAAGTGCCATTACCACAGGTGGATAGTACAAGTTACTATTTATAATTATGAACAGGAAGTGACTTACAGAACCACTGTGCACATAATGATAGGTCAATGGAACACTATTCTAACTTAAATCTGAAGCAAAACTATTCTATCTACAAAAATTGATATAAAATTACACCATTCTAACAAAAATTATAAAACTGTAACAAATGCAGGACAATATTGTTTTATAATTAAAATATACATTGTAAAAAAAGAACTTTCCAGTTTACTATATCTGAAAAAAATGCAATGTTTTACCTTCTGTAAAATAAAAAAACAACTAGTTAGGTTAGAATAGCCTTGCTTTGACCTATAGCTTATCCTTTTTGTGTTGTCCTTTAGAAAAAAAGTGCAATACTACTTTCATTATCAAAGAAGTGAAATTTAACAGTTAATGGCAAACTAATTGCTATTATAAGGTTGATTTTTCCCTCTCAAAAGTTCTCTGGTAAATTACTTTATATATTAAGCCATGACATAACTAAAAACACAATGAGATTTGTCATTGTTATGTGATGTTTAATCAAACACATGCGCTGATATGTATGTTGTATTCATAATGGACTTATGTTGAGTATATTGGCTGTGCACTGTTAAACTGTTAACATTGATAGTTTTCCATTGTTTTGCAATATTTACGAAAAATGTATGAACAACAAATTTTGTGACCTTTTACATGTATGCACAGACAAATCAGCTGCTATAAAAGTGAAGCAATGTAAATTTAAACGTGTTTGGTGTCTCTCATAAAAATCAAATTAATTATTTAGTGATTACTTAAATAACTCATAACATAAATTACATTATCAAAGACACTTTACAATGAATCATACAAGTAAGCGGATTTAAAGGTGGTATCTAACAGCTTGAACCAAAGCTTTTATTCTCAAATAAGTAATTGTTACCGGAAAAGGTCATGTAAAAGCTTTATTTTGATGCCCCAGATCTGTGTGAACAGTGAAGTATACATCTCCACTCGTCATTGCAAACGGTGTTTTCCTATCTGAGCCACGCTGCAGGCAGCCATTTTTAAACGTAGAAATTCACGTGACAACTTATTTTTATATCGGCATCCAGGTAGTCTGCACTGACGACGGGGTGGTATCTCTATTTAACAGAGATCACTTTCGTGCTTATTTATAGATTTGGAGGTAATGAACTGTCAGAATGATTTTTTTGAAATGTGTACTGTTGTATGATATAGTTCATGCAGAAATTATGCCCCCAGAAACCGTTGACAAATATTGTTACGCACACTTAATACTGTAAACCGTCGGGTACCACCTCCAATATTGGTTAAAGGTGATATCCGACAGTTTGTACCAAATATTTTTTCTCAAATAATGAAATAAGCCATTGTTACATAAATTGGTCCAAAATTCTGTTCACTGATGCCCCAGATCTTTTTGAACAGCGAAGCATAAATCCGCAGTAGTCATTGCAAACAGGTATTTCCTATCTGGGCGACACTGCAAATAAAATTATTTTTAAATAAAGAAAACCCGGTGACAAGTATTTTTTGATATCGCGTTATATTGCCATCCGGGTAGTCCGCGTTATTATTTATACATTTGGAAAGACTGGACATTTAAAGTGATCATTTTCGCAATTAGCACGGTCTTACAATATAGAGAGTGTTTAAAATCGTCTTTACGTGAGTAAAATAATTAGCAATAGGAACGGTGGACTGCAATAGCCAAAACAATAATTGTTTATTGTATTTTTTCTTTAAATTACTTTCTTCTCCTAAATGTATTTTTACGATAACAAAAAGCAATATATCTATTCTAGTAAAAATAAGTTATTAAGATATTTATATTTAATAAATATATATATATTTTATTTTTATTTTTTCGGGCCGTAAAACATTTTTATCTGACATAATCGTAAACATGAGTGACCACAAGGACTTGTAGCAAAAAAAAAAAAAACAAAAAAAAAAACAACAACAAAAAACAAAACAAAAAAAAACAACAACAAAAAAACAAAACAGGTAAAAAACGTATTTTTTTCTTTCCATTTCATTATCTTAAAACTTCTGTAGTGCCATCCATAAAATAAAAACCACGATTTCTGCATGCCATTTTGTGTTCATTGTTCATGCAGAAACTTTGAATATGCAGTATACAAATTACACTTGATCTTACATAAATAAGTTTTAGATAACACCTAGTATGGAATTTGATGACGATAAACTTCATTTTAAAATGTATACTGTGTAGTCTTTATATAGTATATATACGTACTATCTTTAGGTATAATTCAATATCACCAACGGACGCTTGCTCTGAGTGCTTTCTTCTTCATGTAGTCATTAGTTATTATTCAATTTTATCTGAACTGAAAGTTTTAACATGGCTTTCATCATACAGGCTGAAAAGCATATTTTTCCACGACCCCTTGTGTTCCTGGTGAAATTAACACAAGTTTTAAAGGTCGTATAGACATCGACATCTCAAAACGAGGCTCATTTTCAGAAGGCAGCGACACCATGCGCGTGGCGAAAAATTCTGCCACGAAATGCACGAAATTCACGAGGAAATGCACGAAACCCACAACCTTATCGTTAACAATATGCAAGCAGACTATTTGCACATGCTGTCAGGATAAGTAATGGCTGAGCGACGACTTGCTCTCAAGTTGCATTTCGGTACGTCTGTTACAACTTTACTATTTTGCAAGAAAGTCAGTTCATTTTGTTCACGAATGCTAGGAGAAGGAAACAAAATAATTGCTATATTTATAAAGGAAAATCATTTAAAGGCTTGTCATTAAATGTTCAATTTCTTAACGCAAACTACGCAATGAACATATCACTGTTTATGTACATAATAAATTTTGCGATAAAATGACATGGAAGGCTGATGTTTTGTAAGGGTGGTAACACAGCCAAGCTTGTCAATTTAATAAAAAACTAGTTATTTCCCTTGCATTTCAATGACCAAATCAAAGATAATGGATGAACATGCGTGATGATATAAAGTATTGATAAAATAAGATTTCTTTGCTGCTGCTGCTGCTGCTGCTGCTGCTGATAATGATGATGAGGAGGAGGATATAAATGATGGTTATAGTGACAAAGATTTAAGATGAAAATACAGAAAGTGACATTATGATTTTGCCATTTAGGTGTCCCAGACTTGGTTCAAGTCTTTTTAAGTATGACATAAATGTTACAAAAATATTTTGATGCAATGATTTTTTTTCCACATATGTACAAAAAGATTGTCATCGATTGAAGATTCATTTTTAGTAAAATAAATACTTGCATCAAATAATTGAGGTAAAAGGAAACAAAATCTTAAATACAAGTTATTTGTAAAATGTCTTCTTAGTTCAGAGTTCTTCCATCTGACCTTGGGCATACTGGTGATTCTACCTAGACATTTATATTCACTATTATAGCTGGGTTTCACAATAGCTGCTTTAAAAATAATAAGCATATTGGTTATAATATATATTTATGCAAACATACTTTTATGCAGCTAACACCCCAGTTACACAGACGGTCGGTCCCCTATCGGTCATTTAATTTTAAATTTACTCGCTGTTCTGATCGGTTGTCATGCGTGATTTTATTTCTGGGTTTCTGTGTAAACGGCCCTCGGTTGCTGGTAGGTGACATAAAGCAACTCAAACTGCTGAAATAATATCGGTTTTTATCGTTTGTAAATCGGAGCTAAATCGGGCGTAACGCTGATTAATCGGTGTTTGATAGCTAGTCATCACCGGTGAAACACATTCCGTCAGATATGGCCGGTGATTCATATTGGGTTATCTTTGTCCGATCGTATACATAGCACAGCAGCATAGGTAAGTAGTAGTTGATCGGTTGCTTATCGGTGACCCATCGGTGATATCGGTTGTAGACAGGTTGTCAAGTGGTTATTTGTAAAATATTTTCACCGATCGAGAATTTTAAACATGTTTAAAAATCCCAATCGGTAATTTTTCACCGACAAAACTTATCTTTTCCCAATAACAGTTGATAGGTGGAAAACAGGTGACCAATAGGTGATATCGGTGTTAAATACGTTGTCATCGGTTCACTCCATAATTTGGCTAAAATAACTACCGATCAGTCACCGATGGCTCTGTGTAACTGGGGTTTAAGAATGAAACTGATTTTGGCAACAAGGCATAGATCCAGATCAGCAGTTTCCTACTGTGTACTGACTGATCAGGATCTAGCCTATTGGCTGCTTAGTCTTTTCAATAGACATTGTACCTATACATCAAATGGTTATCACAAAAATACAAATTTTGCTCTGATTATATCATGATAATGGCTTAGCAAGTGATGATGGTTATGATATTTTGAAGATGTGTTGTTATTGCTTGTAGTGCTGAAAACACTGCAGCCTTTGGGTGGAACAAGTATATTGCACCATTGGGACATGGAAATGCAGGGACAGCTGAAAGGCAGATTTTGTGTGCAACAGGTGAGCTTTATTTGTTTTCATATGTTGCTTTTTCATCAGTACAACTGCCATAATCTTCAACATTAATGATATCTTCACTTTATACAAATTAACCTTGCACTGAGTTTTTATCATTTTTGCAAATATTTTCACCAGCGATACTGCACCCGGTTGAACCGCACATATGCTGGTATCTACAAAACAACCGGCCTTGAGAACATATTCTTTAGCACGGAAAAGGTTTAATTACTTGATCTTTGGAACACATGTTTTCCGAAAAGGAAAGAACAGGGGCGGAAAGTCAAGTGAGAGTTTATGAATAGCTATCTTCCACTCAAACTCCTCCTTTGACTTGGGGTTTTATACAAATCTTTGAGCTGATACCTGTTTACCCACTTTGTCAGGGGCCAGAATTCTTGTAAATACTGTCATCAGTGTAGATTCTGATGAGGGAAAATGACAATAGTTATTTGCTGGGGACCTGTGATTATTACACAAAAAGTATGTATAATGTTTACATAATTACACATAAAGGCGGTCTTAAGGGTGCCAATAGTCCTACAAATGTAAGCCAAGTTTTCCAAGTGGCGGGCTTAAGATTTATATATAGGCCTCACCGTTAAATGCCATTGAATCCAGAGAGATGGTCTGTCGTTCTTTTATCTTAAATGTATTGTTAAAACTTATGTTTACTTTTAAAGAGTCCTGATTCAATACTTAAAATCTTTTGTTTTGCTAAAGATAACCCTGAAAAGGAGACTGTTTGGTTTGGTGATATCAGTTTCGCTAATGCCATTGTATGACATTGTTAAAAGTGTTTGTTATAAAATAAGATATGAAAATGATTTCGATTTCCTTCACTCTGAAGAGTATTGACTTTGGGTTTGTAGCCTCATGTTTCTGCCGCCATTAAAATCTGGTGATTGTGGATTATTTACTACACCTGGTGAGATTTTTGTTAACCTTTTAGTGTTAAAATAAAAGTTCATCTATAGGTAAATGGGAATACTTCTTGCTCTTGATCATTTCTTTCTCCTACAAACATTTAATTAGATAATTGTAGTAAGTATGTATTATATATGGTTTGGTTAAGAATAATAGGATTTTTTTTTATTAACTTTAGACTGCCTTGTATAATAATTTTAATTTCTACAATAATAGCAACTGTGACTGGCATAGAAACTGCTGAATATATTTACAAATTACTGTCTGCATTGTAGACGTGTAGTTTAGTTTAAACTTATTTGTTTTAAGTCACTTGGAAAACAGTTTCTTTCAAGTAATATTCTAAAATGTTTACTTCTTTAGAAAAACTAGTCATTTCCTGGGTAGAACTACAACCTCAGAACTGTTAACCTACTGGGTAAAATCAGCGCTTAAATCAACTTCCTTGGTAGAACCAATGCTTCAAAACTATTTACTCCCTGGGTATAATGAGCACTTCATAACTGATCACTTCCTGAGTATAACCAATGCTTCAAAACTGATCACTTCCCTGGTAGAACCAATGCTTCAAAACTGATCACTTCCTTGGTAGAACCAGTGCTTCAAAACTATTTACTCCCTGGGTATAATGAGCATTTCATAACTGATCACTTCCTTGGTAGAACCAATGCTTCAAAACTATTTACTCCCTGGGTACAATGAGCATTTCGTAAATGATCACTTTCTTGGTAGAACCAATGCTTCAAAACTATTTACTCCCTGGATATAATGAGCACTTCATAACTGATCACTTCCTTGGTAAAACCAGTGCTTCAAAACTATTTACTCCCTGGGTATAATGAGCACTTAATAACTGATCACTTCCTTGGTAGAACCAGTGCTTCAAAACTGATCACTTCCTTGGTAGAACCAGGGCTTTAAAACTGATCACTTCATTGGTAGAACCAGTGCTTCAAAACTGTTCACTTCCTTGGTAGAACAAGCACTTAAAAACTGATCACTTCCTTGGTAGAACCAGTGCTTCAAAACTATTTACTCCCTGGATATAATGAGCACTTCATAACTGATCACTTCCTTGGTAGAACCAATGCTTCAAAACTATTTACTGCCTGGGTATAATGAGCACTTCATAACTGATCAATTCCTTGGTAGAACCAGTGCTTCAAAACTGATCACTTCCTTGGTAGAACCAGCGCTTTAAAACTGATCAATTCCTTGGTAGAACCAGGGCTTCAAAACTGATCAATTCCTTGGTAGAACCAGTGCTTCAAAACTGATCACTTCCTTGGTAAAACCAGGGCTTCGAAACTAATCACTTCCTTGGTAGGACCAGGGCTTCAAAACTGATCACTTCCTTGGTAGAACCAGTGCTTCAAAACTGATCACTTCCTTGGTAAAACCAGGGCTTCGAAACTAATCACTTCCATGGTAGAACCATTGCTTCAAAACTGATCACTTCCTGAGTATAACCATTGCTTCAAAACTGATCACTTCCATGGTAGAACCAATTCTTTAAAACTGATCAATTCCTTGGTAGGACCAGGGCTTCAAAACTGATCATTTCCTGGGTATAACAAGTTCACTGAAACTGATCATTTCCTGGGTAGAACCAGTACTCGAAAACTTTTCACTCCCTGGATAGAACCAATACTTCTAAACCCTTTACTTCCTGGGTAGAACCAGTTCTCCTTAACAGTAGAATCAGTATTCATCAGAAGCAAGATATAGAAAACAAAATTGCCTAACATCAAATGTCCAGGCTGATGCTTGAGCCTAGAATGCTCTTAGTCCAAGTTTTTACCACTCAACCAGATTAATACATTTTTAATAATAACTTTATTATGGGCAATCAGAGTTAGAACTGTTACTGATTCTGTGTGTGATTCAAAAAAACTTATGAAATCATTTAATGCAGTTTGATGTACATTTCCTGAAACCTTGATTATTAAATCATCTGAGCACAACAGGTGATTTTTTTTTTCAATTGTTAATACATATCTTGTGGAATATTTAAAATTAAATACAAAATGTTCAACTGTCAAATGTTTTGGGATATTATGTGATCAGAAAATCTTAGGATATTTTGCTGTTGTGTGTTGTTTTGTGTGTATTTAAATAACCCATTAATTCACTGGCTTAATTTAATTGTAAACATTCTTAAACCATAATTTTTTCCATTGTTAATATTGATCTTGTTGGATATTGAAATCAAATACAAATTGTTCCAATTTATGACGCCTAAAAGGTGCATGTAAATCAAGTTTTTTTTATTGTGAACCAATATTTGCTTGGGTTGCCTTGCAGACACTTGTTAAAGCTGTAAATGATTTCTTCATTAAACATTTTCATTTTGAGGTTTGAGGAGTAAATGACACAGTAAATTATGCAGCAAGATAAACCTGAATCTAACATATAAAATCACAATTTCCTTATTTGTACAATGTCTATACCATTGTACAGCATAGTCTCTCTACATTTGTTAATTGCACATTTACCGTGTTAAATCTCAAACATCAGGCATAAGAACGAAGATGTATTAGATAAAGACTTAGTAGCAAATAGTTTAAATTATTTTGTAAAAAAACAAAAAGAGGACGTCTTTTTTGTTGAACAATCTTGAACATGCATTTATGTATCTGATATATTTCTTATCTAAAGTGTTCTAAACTTTAACAATGCAAGATTTGTTGGCCCTTTAGCTAGCCATTGTTACATGTAAATGCACACACCCTCACACTAGTTTGTACATAAATATTTGTATAATAGTTTGGTATAATCTACCTCTGTTTAATGGTTGTTTGAAATCTGTTTTCATTGTGTTTTACTAAAGTAGGGGAACTTGTTAGAAAATATATATATATATATATATATATATATATATATATATATATATATATATATATATATATATATATATATATATATGTAAATTTTATAACAGTAAAAAGAAAAATATGTTTTAATATTAATTTAGATTTTGTTTCCTGACAGTTCACTGTGATGTTTGATACTTATTCAGTTTAACAAAGTTTCTGTATCACCAGTATTGAGTTGGGGTTGTATCCCTTTCATCAACCTTTTACTGTACTTCATGTTTATCTATACCTGTATGTTAATAAGTACTTTAATAAAACAAGCATTTGCTATGTCTTGCTTATTAAAAAAGGGAAAAAACCTTCTCTTTATCTTTAGACTCATATAACTTTCTTACATATATACCAGTTTGAATGTAGAAGAAAACGATTTGTCATTTCCCTTCATCATCCACCTCATTTCTCATCACTTTCTGTTTTTTCACATTTTAATTGACCCATGGGGTGCCCGTGGACTAGTTATAGAGTCACCGACTTGTAACTCCTGTGACTGCTTAGCCTCTCACATCTTGGTTTGAATCCCATTCTGGGAACTTAATTAAGAAAAGTCTTCCAGCTGAGCTGCTGTGTGCCGGTGGTTCTACTCAGAAGTTTGTTAAGGTTTGTCCTCCTCCCAAATTCCTGTAGCTGGACATCGCTAAAAAAATCAAAAATTGGTCACTGCGATGTACTTCAAAAACAAACAATTAAACTAAACAAACAATTGAACCATCTTATATATGTTACTAAACACAATTATTGGGTGATGAAACAACAAAAGTATCAAGTATTTTAAAATGCTTGCTAGAAGCAATTAATATGTGTTATCTGATGATTTGCCTATTAAATTCTTTCACATGATAAAAATAAACAATTACATTTAGTTATTTGGAATTAATAACTGACAATGGGTTTGCTTTTATCACTAATTCTGTAGGAAGACTGTGTAATTAAGTCAGGAAATGCTAAGTCTGTCATTATTTTTAATCTATATAAAGATGCAGTTTGAATTTCCTGCTAAATATAGACTTTGAATCTGATTCATTTTTCAATGGCAGAATTTTGTGACTAAATTATTTCTATTCAATCCTACTTACTTAATAAAATAACAACAGTTATGCAGTGTAAATTGTACTAATGTGCTTGTGTTCAATCATTTCCAAATCCCTAGTGGCTGGTTCTGAAAATAGCTAACTATGCTTCCTAAGATACAATTCACCAAGGGCGGATCCAGAAATTTAGGGGGCGGTGGGGATGAATCAAGATCAATTCAACTTTATCGCTGTAAGTACTACATATATATACACTGTAAGGGACCCTAACTTCGACCTAAGCAGTCAACAGACTAAATTTACTTTAAAAGCTTTTTTTTTAAGCTTACCTGTTTAGTAGGGGGATCCATCCCTGCTATTCACCCCACTGAAATTATTGTTGTGGTCTTACATCACAACGCCCACTCAAATGAGTGACATAAACATGCAGTTTTTAGCATGTAAGTTAATTAAACATTGTTTGTATTTTCTTCTATATTATTTCTGGTTCAACATGACAGATATCATCTTTAAGAATACAAACTTGAGAATAAAAGTGTAGGGCATGTTGAATAAATAAAACTACTGTATGTAAAAATCTGCACCAGAAGAGAGAATGTTTCCATGGTTTTGAATCAGTGGCATTAACAGAGGGGAAAATGTCAAACATCAGTAAACTGTACTGATAAAGGATTATTACCGATGCTTACCCTGCCGAGCTTGAATTGATCAGGCTAAGAAATAGAATAGATCCAGGTCCACCTGAGACTTGGCTGATCAGGATCTGCACTATTTGCTTCCAAGTCTCCAGTTATACTTCTTTAAACAACCTTTGTGTGAAGTTGTATGGACAAAAAAGTATAATGATAAATATAGGATATTAACAAATGTAGAAGGCTTGTAGGTTTAAGGGGAAGAAACTGTCAAACATCAGTACAGTTGCATGTTCTGATACAGGGTTATCATTATGGCGCTCTGTGATTAGCCGTATCATATTGGCTGAAGCATATCTGTTATGATTTCAACCAGACTTTATCTCAAACATATAAATAAACAAAGACAAAAATAAATCCTGTATACTAGCTATTATGCAAGGTGATTTTGCTTGGTTTTTAGAATGTTCTGCCAATTATGAACAATTTGTTTTTTTTAGCAACAAACATTGTTTATGATTTCAACTGTTCTTCTATTTTGGAAAGAAATTTTACCAAAATACAGGAAAAAAATTCGTACAATATTTAACTGCTTAAATCTTTCATCTTTTTCAAAAAAACATATAAAGTTTTCAGATTTGGAGGAAACAATGACGTTTCATACTTTTTGGTGGATTTATAAAGTATCAATAGTTTTGTTATCTTTCTTTTCTTATCTTTCTTTTCTTCATTACATGTTTCTTGTTATAAGTATAGTAAAATTCATACTATACAGTGTTTCAGTTTCCAATACTTTACCCTATTTTAATTATTTTCCAGTTTTTAGTGAAGTATAAATGATTCTTTTAAATAAATAATACTAATAAATGCTTGTCACTACATTAAACTAATATTCTTTTAACTTTCACACTTCAAAGATAACACAAAAATCTACTTTAAAAGATCATTTTAGAAAATTGTCTTCACTCTAAGTTGTCATAACTGTGCACTGCACCATAGAAAATCTACCAACAATATGGAAAGTGTTACTTTGTATGAAATCAATTTACACTCAACTGTCATTAAAATTAATTGTTACCCATAGATTGCTTTCGTGTGAGGCTCGAAAAATGGTTGTAGACTGTAAAATGACTACATTAAGGTCAATCTCTCCAACTGAGGATGTTGATGGGTTATCTGAAAGCCATACATTTAATCACCCAATGTTTGTATTCAAGGTAACAACAATGGTGTAATTTCCCTTCACTGTATAAGTGATAAAACAACATGAAAATTGCATTAACCTGCCACATTGTCATCTCTTTTCCAAGAGTCGAGTGCGAGTGCGTAATAAGGTTCTGCCTACTCAGACAAAGTAGTTCCATGAGGACCAAATTGTTCTGTTGTCTCCAGGTGATGTCTTAGTTATGATGCCTGTTGCCTGACAAGTTTCATTAAAATGTTTTATTTTGCAGTTTTCTTTTACGATTCAACTTCATTTTATCATTTCCTTCAATTTTATCATTTCCTTCACTCTTTAGAACATTTTTAGCACCATTTTATATTCTGTGTTTTGTGTGCAAAAATACTTATCAAGTCCACATTTACTATTTTCCATAACTTTTAATTTGTTTATAAACTTACGTTTTTTAAAAGCCAAGAAGACTTTCCTTCATCAGTTCAGAGGTGGCCTGGCTTTCGGGAAAACAGTAAGAGTGATTAAATATTGATTGAATCTCTGTTGAACAAGACTTGAACATAATGTATTTTACTTTTGATATTTCTAAATGTCCATGTAATAATAGTTTTTTTAATTTATTATAACAATAAAGTCTGATATAAAAATGTCAGAAACTTAAATGAAACAATTGTAACAACTTTACATTGACACAGAATATGATGAACATAATCACGTCTTCCACAACTGTCACATGATTTGTGTAGTGCAGCGTGATGCAACAGGGTGAAGATCTTATTACCTTACTAACATGCATTTAAAAAAACACAAAAATGTTTCTAGGAAATTTGCCTAGGGTCTTACTCAATCACAGTAATAAAAACTAAACCAAATGAACATGACAACTGATGCATTTTATACACATTCATTACAGTCATCTTTTAACGACAGCCAATAGTTTCTGTCATTCAGTATTGTGTGATTATGCAGATAGTTTTGCTTCATGGCTTCTTACATAATGCAGCTTAGTCCATGTGCATTGATAAATTTAACTATTATGTGGATTTGTGTATTGATTTGTTTGTTTATTGAATTTATCGTCCCACCATCAGTATTTCTGTTATCTGGAGACGGTGTCCACTTGAAGCAGATAAAGTGCTGCCTTCACTGTGTATAGCAGGCCGTAAACACCTGGCATGATACCACACCCAGTCTCCTTATCCTGACACCGGGCCAACCAGTTGTGGAACTACCCTTTTATTAACTTGAGCATTAGCAAGGGAGCTATACCACTATACCACTACCATTTTTAACGACTTTGGTATGTCGCGGCCCAGGATCGAACCAGGGCCTCCCGTACTTGGTATTGACTTGTATTGACATAGAGATCAGTAACAGGAGAAAGAAGACAAAATATCAAGAAAAATTCTCCTTCTTCCCAAAAAAATTTATAGTTCTTATTATAACTATATATAAATATATTTCTCAACTAGTGTGAAATATGTTAATGTATGTGATTATAATATAAATTCACTGCACACCTTTATTTAGCATACAAATAACACACCCAATAGTGCGCCTTTGACAAGATAGGTAAAACATTTTCTAAAATGTACCACATACAAAAGTTAGCTTAAATCACACAGCGAAAAGATTTTAATGTGCTTTTGTGCCATCAAGTAACTCCAAACCTGCTTGCATAAATTCATAAGTCTCTAACAAATAGAGTAGATCCAGATTAGCCAGCTCTGGTTAAGATTTATACTATTTAGTGCAAAGTCTTTAATTTTGTCAATTATGCTTTAAGGTGTTAGCAATTAAGAATTAATTAACTTCATTGATTGTTAACAAATGTAGTAAGACAAGGGATCAAAGTATCATAATGCCCCATGATCAACACAGAATGTTTATTCATCAGTGATATGATGTTTTAAGCCATCATGGGGTATCATGATTAATCTGTCATTATCACATTCTCGCAATGTAAGGTGAAAATAGACCCATTGTATAGAAAAAGAATAAAATACTTTTTCTTCAAATTTGATGCTATGTGTTTAAAAAATCTTATGGGCATAATTGTTCTTTTTTTTTCTGGAAGGGTTGGGAAATGGTATCACTCACTAATGATCTATCATTTATCCCAAGATGGTTCTTAGTTAAAGATGATTAAGTGCTACCTTCAGTGTCTTAGCATGCCATAAATACCTGACAATACCTTACCCATTGCTGTTATCTTGACACCTTGCATATAACATCTTATTTAATGTTAAGTCTATGCAATGGTCAACTAGCTCCTAGAAATCTGGATCTACACTTTTAAACTAAACTTGATCAATTGTTGCTTTGTATATTAAAAGTTTTCGGGCTTAACTGGTAAAACAGTTTGATATCAATAGACAAGTGTTGAAAAAAAAAGTCACCTGTAGTCGTGGAATAACAGATGTGCTTAGCTACCCCATGATATTTTAATGTCATCAATCACAAGAAAGTACAAATCTGAGCAAGTGGCAGAACCTAAATAAAATATAAACTTTGATTCTCAGTCCTTTTTGATATGCTTGATTTCTTCAATTGTAACTTTCTCTTTTAGCAATTACTTCTTTTTATGAAACCCTGTCTATAGACATGCGCGATGAATATGAATATTTAAGTAGATTAAGATATTTATAAAGATGTTCTTAAAAGGATTCATTTTTTAATTACCCATATAAATAAGTTTAATTATAGAAGGATTTCCTTTCAAAGAACATGCCTAGAGAAAAATAAGTGTCAACAAAAACTTATAATCCTACTTGTTAAGATGTTTTGAATGTTTTCAGGTGTCTGTCAATAAATGGGTATAGATAATAGTACAGTTATATCATTAGAAGTTGTTGCTTTTAATAAAATTACAGTTTGTTGAAAAATGTGAATGATTGCTTCATTGACTATTATAATTATCTAACATAGTATACACATAGAAATGTTTAAATGGCATTAACTAATGAAACACATTTCACTTTCAAGTAATTTACATTGCTACCTATTCTTCTTTTACTACTACTACTACTACTACTACTACTACTACTACTATAACTACTACTGCCACTACTACTACTACTACTACTACTACTACTACTACTACTACTACTACTACTACTACTAAATAATTCACTCCTGCTATTATGCCTTATACAACAACATTAACTACTGCTTCTTTCTACTATACTACCGTTACTACCATTTACTCTACTACTACTACTACTACTACTACTACTACTACTACTACTACTACTACTACTACTTCTATTACCACTAAAACTTCAACTTCTGCTACTACTACCACTATAACTTCTACTACTGCTACTACTACTGCTACAGCTTCTGCTACTACTTCTTCTTCTTATGCTACTACTTCTATACCACTGTGACCTAATACTGCTATGCTACTACTACTACTACTTCAACTACTACTACTACTACTCAACTACACTACTACTACTACTCAACTACTACTACTAACAACGACGACGACGACGAGACGACGACGACGACGACGACGACGACGAGACAACGACGACGACGACGACGCAACGCCGAGACGACGAGGAAACGACGACGACAACGACGACAACGACGACGGCAAGACGACACGACGAGGACACGAGACGGCAACGCCGACTACTACGACGTGAAACGACGACGACGACGACGACGTACGACGACGAGACGACGACGACGACGACGACTACGGAAACGACGACGACGACGAGACGACGACGGAACGGACGATACTACTTCTACTACTACTACGACTACGACTACTACTACTACCACTACTACTACAACTACTGCTACTACTACTACTACTACTACTACAACTTCTACTACTACTACTTTGTTAGGATAATGTACTTACATTCATTACAATAACCAGTACCAAAACCCTACTATAAATACTATCACAAATTATACTTCTGTTATCATACCACTACTTCAATACTACTACCCCTATTTTAACTTCTACCACTTCTTCAGCTACTACCACCACTTCTTCAAGTTCTACCACCACTACCTTAACTACTACTACCATAACTTGAACAACTACTTCTGCCATTCAGCTTCTACTGCCACTACTTCAACTCCTACCACCACTACTTCAACTACTATTTCAACTTATACCTCAGCTTCTACTGCTACAGGTGCTTCTATATCTACTTTTTGAGCCAGCAATTATCGAGAACATTTTGTAGTCAAAATTTTACACTATCACATTTCAAAAGAGAAATGTCTTTTTTATATTTTATAGATTGGTAGTATCATTGACTTGAAAGAAAAAGAAAAAAAAGAAAATTCATAAAAAATCCCTTAAAACTATATACCCTGTCACTGGAAATTAACAATGTTTCAAACAAATCATTTAGAATACAATATGATATTATGTTTTTGGTCTGTCTTTATTTTGATGCTATTGAAAAGCGACACTGTTAAAAAATGAGAAATGTTCACTTGACTCTCCACCATATTGTTGACAATCTTTTTCTTTCCACATCCAGCCAAGCTTTTGTCGCCTCCTATATGTGACATACAACTCGTTTTATTGTCATTTTAATTATAGGAGGGGAAAGATCTTTGTCCACACCTGAAAACCCATTAGGATAGCGAGAGAGTATGACAATGATGACTTGTGATAAAATACAATGTCGTCTACTTTCCACCCGAGTGCAACAGTAGCTATCATTCATTCAGATTAGTTTGATAACTAGCCATAAAAATCATAATTCACATTGTTACCTATTCCTTGACAGTATAATACACAATTTACGCCCCCCGTTACGGTAATCGAGCATACTTGCACAGTGTGGTTACTACCCGTGGATGTAAAACTTTCAAGTAAGTTTACAGTCTCTTTTCAACTCTTCTATCATGTAACATTTTATTAACAACCCAGACTTAGTCTTACTTCTCTTCTAATGTCTACTTGAAAAGGTGCCTAGACATGTTCCTAGAGACTTTGCACCACAGTGTAGTGTAGATCCTGAAAGTTAGTAAGTTTTCTTGAGTTAAGTTTTATTTTTCTTTCCTTTAATTTGAGAGTAGAAAACAGTTGAAGAAAATAGCATTTGTTTATAGTTTCATCCATGTTGTTACATCTCAGATGAAATGTAGAAAATATTGATTTCCAGGTTGAAAGATTGATTTATAAATTGATGCCTTAATTAACCAATTGAATAGTCAATAACTGAGCCTTCAATATATTGACAACTTGACAGAGGTTTTGTATAGCTGGAATATTTGTACTCAAAATATACTTATCTCCAGCTTTTAATTTGTTGAGGAAGATAGTGACACAGTTTTCAGAGAATGATGGTGTATTTTATGTGTGATGTGTATTATTTGTAAATTTAAATTTGTTACATTATACAAATCAATTACCATCATCAAATGTCGTGCTGTATTACTGTTACAAACTGTGCTAACTGGCAAGAGCTTTTAGCTCACTTGCAATATCCTTTCTGAATTTTCATTTTGCTTAAACTTACATCTTGACTGCTCACTGTCTGAGTTAATCTTTAACACCTTATTATTATATGATGTACCCATTGTCAGGTTATATGTTGTAAGAAATATAGCTAATCGAAACATCTCAATTGTTTCTAACAGTGG